>JAJMFP010000195.1:0-129993 GCA_030574855.1 Taiozyma rabaulensis
CCCTTTTCTCCTCTTCTTTCTTCATCAGATCATCGATCAGAAACAACTTCAACTAATTCAACAATGAAATTCACCGCTTCCACCGTCGCTGCTTTATCCCTATTCGTTCTAGGTGCCACCGCTGCTCCAGCTGCTGCCCCAGTTGCCGTTGCTCTACCAAACGCTGATGCCCAAGCCGTCGCTGTTGCTCAACCACAAGCTAAAGCTGAAGACGCTTCTTCCCAAATCACCGGTTTAACTTCTGGTCTAGGTGGTCTAGGTGATGTCTCCTCATCATTGACCAACATCACCTCCGGTCTATCTGACATCACTGGTATCTTAACCTCATCCGGTCTATCTGATGACTTAGTTGGTAAGATCTTGACCGTTGTTAAGACTTTAGTTGAAGGTATCATCTCCGCTCTAGGTTCCATCACTGGTTTAGATGACTTGACCAAGACCATCAACAACTTGTTGGACGAAGCTGTTTCTGCTTTAGAAACCATTGCTCAAACCACCGGTTTAGATGACGCTGTCTCTGAAACCTTAGGTAAGGTTGTTGCCTCTATCATTGACATCTTAAAGACTGTTGTCGAAACCTTATTAGGTGCCGTCTCCAACTTATTGTCTTTGAACTTGGTCGGTGTTGTTACCACTTTACTAGGTGGTGTCGGTACCGTCTTAGCTGATCTATTGACCGCTTTATAAGTTGCTTAAACATTGGTTGTTACTCATCTTTAATGTTTTAGATTTCAATTCGTCTTTTGAACAATTTTGATTCCTAGTTTAGATCCTAGTGATCTGAAATAAATAATAATTTTTATAACTTAATTGTAGTTACAATTTTGCCTTTGATTAGCCTGATCTTTATTGAACATGAATGGTTTGGTGGGAGCCATTGATTCATCGATTTGTGAGTATTTCTCCTGGCCCACGAGCGGAAGATTTTTGAAATCGAGTAAATGCAGAACTTCCTAATTACTGCCATAGCATGTAGGTACCGACACCGTTAAGATGACACGCTGCATATTTGAACGAGTTGCGGCACTTTGACATTCTTATGAAACGAAGGATCCAATAAGTTCGATAGCTCAACCGTGGTTCAGACTGGTGTCTCAGAGCTATGACTGAATCATAACAATTCGTAAATGCCTTCATAAATCAGTGGTACTTCCAGTAAACGCTATGGTAGTACGGAATTAACTTCAGTATGAAACTCAAATTCACCGACTCAAATTATCATGGCTTCATTTACTAGCTACTGTATATGTGTTTGAACTCGTATCAAAGCGAAGTTCAGCTGTTGTATTTCATGGGAAAGAATGGATAAGGGACAACATCAGAGATCGCCTACAAGTTTGATGCTTTTTGGGCCACACAGCAAGGTGAGAGGTTGTACAACCGCAGGGGCCGATAGGTGCCTAGCTTCAGCCTTTTTAGATCACATCTCTATTAGTACGAACGTGATGTATTAATCAACTGAAGTTTTAGCTAGAGCGCTCAGCGCGTACGGCTGAGTCTCATTTGTCTGTCCGATAGCCGAGTCTGGACTTTCCTGAAAAATATGGGGACTAGACGCGGAGCAAAATGGGACTTGAACTTTCAAAAATGGGACTAATGAGACAAAAAGACGAGAATCGGCCATAAACAGAGAAGATCTCGATCTAAATACCAGAGAACGGTGAAGGATACTATAGAGAGGCAAATGGAACGGAACATGATGACAATGAAGCTCACAGTGTACCGAGAAGACACCGGAATGGACGTTGTCGATTGGGTCCCATGCCCGATTGTTACCCGCAGCCCACCTAAAATATCAAGACTTTTTTCCAAAAGGTCAAATTTTAGCAAGAAAAAAAGGACAGACAAATTTGCGGTCAAACAAAACAAACAGCCAAAACACCGTGCAAAACAAGCTTTAAAAGCGAGGTGTCACTGCTGATACCACCTGTTTGGCCCCCTTATTACAGCCCAATAGCTTTCCTTCATCACAGGCCATCCACTCACCGCTTTTCTATCTGTTTTTAACGCCCCTGATTGTCGCTTTGCCTTTTTTAACTTGTCAGTCCCTATTTGTCCTAGACAAAGTGTCCCATGTCGATAATGTCAGACGAGATCAAGCATCTAAAGGACCAAGTGAAAGGCCTAGAGACCCAGCTTAAGGTCTACGAGAACCACCTCTACATTCTCCAGAACGACCTGCAATACACTCAGAAGAACTTGCAATTGGAGCAGGCTAAACAACAAAACCAGATCACAAGTTTGGCCTCGTTGGTTCTAGACATAGTGAAGGAGAATAGACAGTATGAAGAGCAGAGAGAAAACAACGTTCTCCAGAGGATAAATAACATCATCAATTTGGACATCAATGATTACTCCGGTTTGAACACCTTGTCCACTGGTGGTTCCGGCGTTACTGGTGCTACCTCTGCTTTAGGCAACGAGGCTTCCTTGATCAACAGTATCACTTTGAACTCAAGTACTCAAGCTTCCAACACCGCAGGTACTGGTGCAAGTGCTAGTTCGCTATTAAATCCACGCATCAGCAGTGCAGACCAATTGCTGACACCTTCTTCCCTACAGGCCCCACCACCTACCCATCATCTACAACAACAAGGCCAGCCTCAATCACAACAACAAGCCCAGATGAATGCATTACAGCAGTCTCAGATGGCAGCCATCCAACAGTCATTCCAGCAACAGCAGCAACACCATCGTCATCAGAGAAACATCCACCTTCAATCTCAAAACTCTAACAACTCTCATCACTACCAACAGGCCCAATCTGCTCAAAGACTGTCACAACCTCAATCTCAAGCCCAACCTCAGACCCAACCAACTCAACCTCAGGCTCAACAGCAACAACAACAGCAACAGCAGCACCAACAACAGCAGCAACAACAGCAGCAACATCAGCATCAGCAGCATCAACAGCAACAACAGCTTCAACAACAACAGCTCCAACAACAACAGAAGTCTCCTCATACCAACAAACAACAGCGTAAGAAGAGAAAAGCTGCCGCTCAAGACCCTGCTTCCATCCTTGAAGATCCACTGAACTACACCACTAACCAGAACAAGAGCTCGAACCCAGTCTCATCATCCAGACATGTCCCAATTGCTATGAATGGCTCATTACAGCCTACGCAAGGATCATCCAGTACTTCAAACCAAGCAGATGGCTCATTGAGTCAAGATGAAGGTGAAAAACGTCGTAAGATCTACGATAAGGAGTATTCATTCATCAAGGCACCTAACTCAGTGGAAGAAGTTTGGAACGAGTATGCTGTTGGTTTGAATGGTCAGCCTTCGATCAAGTCTCTGGAACTTGAGTACAAGACCGGTTGGAGACGTGATCCTGCCACTTCCAAAAAGTTCAACAGAAGAAAAGCCATTTATAACGCCATTGAAAAGGGTTTGGAGAAAGGATTCACTGTTGAGTATTGTATTGAACTTTTGGAAGATTTCAGATTCTTGGATCGTGAGAAGAACACCAAGCAACCAATCGGTTGGTTATGTCACGGTAACCTACCTGAAGATTTGAAGTAGGCAGTGCTGTCTACCCACCCATTTTTACTTGTGCTATTATTTCATCTTTTGCAATCGTTTACCACTACCCGTCTTTCGTTCTTTTTTTTGCTAATGCTATCATGATTTGTATTACTATTTAGCTATATTGTACTGTATTTCTACAAATAAAAGTTGTTTCGTTATTAATTAGCCATACTGAGTAGGAATGTCTTCATTTAGTTTTAAACACCTAACGTTGGTAAGGGTGATATTGGTTGTTTCTGTTGTAGCCACCTCTACCTCTCCCTCTGCCGCCTCTGTAGCCGCCACCTCTGCCACCTCTGTAGCCACCTCTTGGGCCAGTTGGAGCATTTGGAGGAGGTGGATTTGATGGAGGAGGAGGAACACCGCCTTGTTGCATTTGCTGGAACTGTTGCATCTGTTGAGTGTACTGGGCAAGCTGACTTGGGTCAATACCAGCTTGCTGGACTTGAGCCCAATACTGTTGCATTTTTTGGAAGTAATCAGCCATTGCTTCCGAGGAAACACCACCATAACCACCAGTGGAGGCACCGGCTGCAGCATTAGGGGCAGCTTGGCTGTTATAGTTGCCATGTTGCATGTAGCGATGTTGTTGGGAGGCAATGTGATTCTGTTGTTGTTGAGGACCTCTTGGTTCCGCTCTTTTAACTTCGATTTGTCTACCATTGAAGTCTAGGTATTTACCTTGACAGACTTTATCAACAGCATCTGGAGAGTCGAAGGTGACGAACCCAAAACCTCTAGATCTACCAGTGTCCTTGTCTAACATCAATTGAGCATCAATGATAGAGCCAAATTTGGCAAAGAATGCTTCAAACTCATGAGGACGGACTTCAGGGGCAATACCACCGACAAAGATCTTACCAGTCTTATCTTGTTCTTCTCTTGGGATGGCTCTCTTTGGATCGATGACTTTACCATCCAGGACGTGTTGGGTTCTGACAACGGCATCAACAGATTTGGAATCAGCGAAAGTAAGGAAACCAAACCCTCTCGATCTACCAGTTGAGTTCTCTCTCATGATTGTGTGATCTATCACTTCACCATACTGTGAGAAGTATTCTTTCAAGGTGTCTTCAGTGGTATCCCAATCTAGACCACCAATGAACATCTTACCGGCATCACGACTTAGATCTGCCTTACGCGTGGATTCACTGGACGATGAAGATGGCGGTGGAGGTGGAGCAGCAGCATCGGCATCGGCACTGGCAGGTTGATCTTCTTGTTTAACAACATCTTTCTGTTCTTCCTTGACTTCTTCATTGTTGCCCTCTGTAGCAGATTCTTTGGCTTCTTCTTTCACTTCGCTACCTTCAGCGGCCTTGGTCTCTTCAGCTGGAGTCTCCTTAGTTTCTTCCTTGGATTCCTCCTTGACTTCTTCTTTCTTTTCCTCCTTCACGTCATCGTCACCATAGATGTCATCAAAAAGAGCCTCTTCGTCATCAGACAACGACATTATGTACTTGTGTTAATGTAAGAATAGGTAGAGTAGAATGTGCTTTTATTTGGGAGCTCTGTAAGTGTATATAAGCCTAACACCTATAAATTGTATATATCACGGGGCCAATTCCTTCAGGGACGCGTCGATGTGGCTTCAGGCAGGCAAATCGGAACTTGCAGGTGGAGTTGAGCTGGTGCTTTCAGGGAGAAGTTGACTTTTGTAGAGGAAATTGAAAAAGTCAATGTTCAAATTTGATGGGAGGGCCATGTCCGGGTAAATCACCACCCGGGCTCAAAACCATGCAACTTTAGGCTGGGAAATTTTTTTAGGCACCAAAGCTCATCGCCAGAAGACACATCTGTACGATTTGAACGTTCAGGAACACTTGTCCATCGAAGTTTGAGCTGATCCAAAATGCAAGAGTACTTAGTGTTTCTTGCTCAACAGCACCCAACTTTCCGCTATGCTGAACTCGAAGCCCTGGCCGATCTAAACGGTATCAAAGTTGACTTATCAGGTCATGATGAATCAAGCCCATACTTGATAGTACAACTTGAGAGAGAGGAACAAGCTCGTAAGTGGCTGAAAAGGGCCATACTGTCAAAAGCTGTCTACGAATTATGGGGTACTGGTAATACAGAAGAAGAACTACACCAAAATGTTCAAAAGAACTCCAGTGACAAGTTTCCATTATACAAGACATGTTCTTTCAAATTCGATATAGTAGGGTATCAAGGCTCTAAGAGCAACGCACAAAAGATTCAGATGATTGAGAGATTCTCATACGTTGACTTTGATGGTAAGATCAAGATGAAAAACCCTGATGAAATCTTCACAGTTCTAGAACACTATGAACTAGATGAAGTCCACAAGCCAAAAGAATCCCCAATCAAATACTACTTCGGGAGACAAATTTCACTAACGGCTAGAGCCAATGGTGTTCTGGAGAAGTATGACTTGAAGAAGAGAAGTTACATTGGTACTACTACATTTGAAGCTGAATTATCGTTGGTTACATGCAATTTAGCCCATGTTGATGCAGGTCATATCATGTATGATCCATTTGCTGGTACAGGTTCATTCTTGGTTGCCGGTTCTTACTTTGGCGCACTAACAGTGGGTTCTGACATTGATGGTAGATTGATAAAGGGGAAAGGTAAGAACACGATACGAGCCAACTTCAAACAGTATGGCAACGAACTACTATTCATGGACGTCATGACCATGGACTTCACACATAATGCATTAAGATCCAACTTGAAGATCGATTCGATAGTATGCGATCCACCTTATGGTATCAGAGAAGGGCTGAAGGTGTTGGGTGCTAAAGACCCTGAAAGATTTGAAGGTAAAGAAGACATTGAAATTGATGGTAAGAAGGCCTACCTGTTGAAAGATTATATTCCTACAAAGAAGCCATACTCATTAGACAACTTGCTATATGATTTGTTACAGTTTGCTAGTGATAGATTACCAATTGGTGGTAGACTAGCATTCTGGATGCCTACTGCTAACGATAGTTTTGTTCCAACAATCATTCCTCAGCATAAGAACCTGGAGTTGAAATATCACTTGAATCAAGAGTTTAACAAGTGGTCAAGAAGACTACTAGTGTACATCAATCATGGTGATGACTATAACGGTGAAGATAATAGAGCTGCAACTTCACTTCCAGAGTTCAGAGCCAAATACTTTAGAAGTAATCGTAATAAAAGTACAGAATAGAGCATTTTTTTGATAAATAAGTGGCATTTGTAGCAATGTGGTATAGATGTAGTAATTTCCCTCCTGTTATAAATACTTTGAATATAAAAGGCACTCAAAAAATGAACTGAATAGACAAAAGAAAATGTATGCAAATGTGGTGGCGTTAATATTGTTCGTTAAGATTTGATTTTCGTGAGTAGTTCTTCTCGTAGATTAATATGAGCAGCAGTTCTGTTGTTGTTGATCTCTGGCGGTGGATAAATCAATGCTTCTTTTGTTTCTTAGCCTTTGTTCGTCGAAGTAGCACCTGTTTTCCACAAGATCTTTAATAACTCTGTCAAACAAACCATAGACCAACGTGGAGTATTTAGCACTAACTTCAAACACAGCATTAATCTTGAAATTGGCATAGTTTTCCTTCACATGTTGGATGAGTTTTTTGATATCTTCCTTTTCAACTTGCTTACCATCTTGGTCCAGCTTGTTGCCAACAATGTAGAATATGGTACGTGATAGATCACAATTATCGTAACATTCTTGAATCCAGTGGTAGAGCCCTTTGAAAGAGTTCATATCTGTAACATCATAGGTCAAAAGAACACCGTTTGTACCTTTGTAAAGACTCGGTATCACGTTTCTGTAGCGTTCTTGACCAGCAGTATCCCATATAACCGTCTTAAAGTAACCACCATCAACGTTAACGACCTTCACTTTCAGATCCACACCAATGGTGGTCTTTGTGTTGTTCTCTTCGAATAGGTCGTCACAATAGCTTATAATCAATGCAGATTTACCAACACCGGCATCACCTATGAGCAGGAGCTTGATAACAGAGGTCGTCTTGATCTTGGAGACGAAGTCTGGGTGGTGCTGGACAACGTACTGGGACTCAGTAGGATCACTCACAGACCTTCTTGAGGAGGACGAGGACGCCAGCTGCTGGTTGATGTTGATGTTCGAGTGGAAGGTGGAGTTGATAGGTATTATGGGACTGCCGCTGGCATTGCGGAGGTAGCTCCTCCTCTTCTCTCTCGACGTCATTGTTTAAGTGGTCTTATCCGGTAAATTCTCTTTGTTGTTGTGGCAATTTGTGGCGCCCCAGGGGTTCTTCGAAATGACCAAAACACAGATAGGAAGCAGAGTATGGGAAAGAAGACAGCCGAGTTCGCAAAACAGCAGCGAGTGATAACCAGAACAGCCGATTGCTTCTGAGAAGAGAACCAACACGCTGCTCTTAAGACCAGTTTTCATGTTTGTGTTTTGCAAATCAGCGGTACGGCCACACATGGAATAGTCGGATGTCACGTGAAGAAACCTCGGTTGAAGTGTAGCTTACTAGCGCTAATTAGCGCCGTAGATGTAGATACCCTACGATTCAAGTTATTTCATTGTGGTTGTGTGCGTATAGTTCTTTATTGAGCTTAATGGTAGCTTGATACTTTGAGGATCCCTAGGAAAGGGACGTCCTGGAGGTTTTGCCAGACGTTGAGCCAGGGCAGATCTGGCTAATGCTACTTCTATAGCCGTCCAGGAAAACAAAAAGACTTTGAAACAGAGTATACAGAAACGAAGGAATATCAGTTTAATACCAGTGGGATCAGTACTCTGGCAACTCACCGCTTTTCTGACCACTACTCGAAATCTGTGCTTATAGCTCTTAGCTGAGTGCACCATTTGAAACCTGTCAAATCACAGAACGTTTTCGCGATCTAAGAAACGGATAACAGTGATCATTGTAAAGGGGCGTAACACAAAAGAGTCTGCCACCACACAATTGCCACGCCAAAGATGAAGTCGTCGTTCATCCACACGAGACTCAGAACCACCGACGACATTGACTGGGCCGGTGCCTTGAAAAACTACTTGACAAAGCTCTACGGCTCCCAAAGCGACTTCTCCAAAGAGGTGAACATCATCAACAAGTTGAGACTAGACGTCACCAATTCCATCACCACAGATAACGAGGCCGACGATGAGAAGACCAGAAACGCCTACTACAAGTACTATGGCCAACTGGAGCTGCTGGATCTTAGATTGCCCATCCAGGAACACGGCGGTGTTCGTTTGAAGTTCAGATGGTATGACGCTTATGACCACTCCACATATCACTCCCAACACTCATTGGCCTTCGAGAAGGCCTCTGTGCTATTCAACTTGGCATCAATTCTATCCAGATCGGCTGCTCACTACTTCAAAGAGACAGACTACAAGAAATCCTACCATCTCTTCCAATACTCTGCTGGTATCTACAAGTTCATTTCTGAAAACTTCCTACATGCCCCATCCAATGATCTAAGTGGCAAGACTGTCATTTTCCTACAGCATTTGAATTTGAGTCAAGCTCAAGAGGTTTTCCTGTTGAAATTGATCAGTGAAGACATTGATGAATCCAAAACGTCTTTGATTGCCAAATTGGCTGGCGCCACAGCCAACCATTACGAACAAACTGCTTCATCTTTGGAAAAGCTACATGAAGACGAAAGCAACGACTTTGGCACTTACCATTCATGGAAGCAGAACATCTATTTCAAACAGCATTTCTATTACAATCTGTCATTATACAACTATGCATTATCTGTTGAATCAAAGAAGGTCGGTGAAGCTATCGCTTTCCTGCAATTAGCCGTCGACGGGTTTACAACCTTGAAGAAGTATGAAAACCAAACTGATATTGATTTCAAGTCCTATCTGTCCAAGGCTGATGACAAACTAAGATTATTGGAAAAAGACAACGATTTCATTTACCATGATACTATCCCTCCAAAGGAATCTGTTGACGTTACAGCCACTATCAAGCCATTTGATGCAGTCAAGGCTATTCCTTTGAATGACCATTCCAACATTACTGAAATTATTGGTGAAGATGTATTCGAAAAGATTATCCCAATGAGTGTCCACGAGAAACTAAGTTTGTACAGTGAAGAAAAGGCACAATTGTTAAGAGCTGAGATTGAGAAGAATGAAACCACCAATATAGAACTAGAGTCCTTCTTGGAATATCTGAGACTACCATCATCGTTAGAAGACTTCAAGAACAGTGCTCGTAACAAGCTAGATCCAAAAATCATCAGTTGGTCTTCTGAGATTAGAGCTTCATCATTGTCCGATATCCAGCATAACAGATCTATTGTCAGCTCCAAACGTGAAGAGATCTTGAAATTGGTCAAAGATCTTGATGCCAAATTGCAACAGGAAGAAGAGGACTACCTGGCAAAAAGATCACAGATTGGCTCAAGCCAGGAGCCATCTTCTATCCAATCTGCCAGCTTGAAAGATGAATTAACAAATGCTAAACAATCACTACTGAGTGCCACTAAACTTGATCAGCAAATTTCAAAGACTATTGACGCTGAAATCACCAACTTAGAAATCCTTGCTTCACAACAAAGACTAGAATCTGAATTCTTTGGTAATAACACTGAAAGTTTACTAGATCTGGACGATTCTATCAATGAACAAGCTGATCTACATATCCAGAAGATTGAAGATGATCTAAAGATCTTGAACAATATGAAGAGAGAACGTGGTTTGATTATCGAAGATTTGAAGAACAAGATCCACGAGGATGATATATCAAACATCTTGGTGTTGAATAACAAGAAGTTGAGTGAAAAGGAAGAGAAGATTATCTTTCAACAAGAGTTAACCAAGTTCGAGCCTTTGACCACTAGACTAGACTCAATCATCTTTAAACAACCAGATTTGATTAAAGATATCAAGATTCACTATGACAAGATCATCTCATCAAATTCTAATGTTTCTGAGAAGGCTATCAAGATTGGTAAATTTGAGTCAACTTACCATGCATTCAAGGAATATGAGACCAACTTCTCAAAGTCCACACAGTTCTACCAAAATCTGTTGAACTTTGTTCATGAAGTCAAGTCCAACATTGACAAATTTGTTGCTGATAGATATGCTCAAAGACAGAGAATCTTGAGCACCTCATCCTCATCATTTTCCAGCCCTGCCCCAGCTTCAGATCCATTGAGAGACCGTTTCAACCAATTGAACATTTCAAGAAACTCATCATACTCTGAACAGCCACCACTACAGCCTAAACAGGGATCATTCTCCTCTGCAACTTCCAGCTCTTCCTATCAACAACCAAAACCTCCTCAACAGTCATTGTACGCTTCCCCATCATATGGTTCCTACCAGCAACCTTCCCCTCAACAGTATACACAACCTTCTCCATCTCCATACTCTCAACCAGCTCCACCGTCATTAAGTCAGCCTATTCCACATCAATCTTACCAACAATCAACTCCTTCACAACCATATCAGCAACAAGAGAAGTATGCTGGTGCTCCACCATTACCACCAAAAGCTGACTCCAATGCCAACAGAATTCCATTTTACAGCACGCCCCCAACTTTCCAAGACACCACCTACTCATCATATTCCCAATACAAGCCCCAATCTCCAGCCCCAGCTCGTCAACAATCTCAACCTGGCTACTCACAACCTTACGACCCTAACAAGCCTTACAATTGATCTGTATCATTAAAAGTCTACATTGATGTTCAAGAAATATTATGCAGTAGGTCGTAATTCATCATTAAATCTCTATTTACGTGGTCCTTTAGGCTTGGATGAAGGTGAGAGCACATACCACATGTTTTCTTCCCCAAACGTACCTTTTGAAAGCCTAACAAAGTTGATAATACCATAGTCGACAATGGCAAAGACGACATTTTCTCTCCCGTTCTTCAGTTTCATCATCTGGTTAGGTTCCTTCTTTGAAACCTGTTGTTGGGTATTAGCCTTTTCAAAAAGATTCTCCAGCTGGGCCTTAGTAGGGAATTTGTATTTGTTCACGTTTCTCACGACTATTTGAAAGTGTGGAGTCGGTGGAGTCTTTTTGGAGAATTTGGGGTCTGGTTTCCAAACGTCATACGTGATTCGTATTTCTTCTTCCGGTGTCAGTGGTGGTGAAGGTTGGTTGTATGGTATGAGTTTGATCGAGTTGAAGATCTGCGATGCGTTAATGTATCTGGAGGTGAAGAAATGCAATGGGTGGAATGCTGGTTGTGCAATGAGTGATAGTTGTCTTAGGAGAGCCAACGACCTTTGAACTATGGTTGATTTGACAAACGAGGACCAAATGAGTGACAGCCAAGGTATGGATGATTTCTTCTTTATCTTGATATCTTCCCTTGAGGGGTCATGTCTCATCACAATGTAGCCATGTCTTTTCAGATGAGCGTACACATGGTACTCATCAATCTCATCATCAGTTTCAAAGCACTGAGCATAGACACTCTGGAGATCCATCCCAGCATCCTTCTTCTCAAACCACGGTTCAATGGTGCCTCGTTCACTCAAGTAGACAAATTCATCAACGTTTAACCAACACTGATTGTTCTTATCCACCAGTCCAACTGTTTGAAGGAAAGAACCCTTAGGTTTCTTAATCAACCCTCTACGAGCCGATTCTATCCAAATAGCACGAACGTTTTGCTTCAGGACATGGCCTCTAGGACCCTCTAGAGCAGCAAACATGGAGTCCTGGGACTTCTTAAGCAGCTCAACTTGGACGGTTGTGCCATCTGGCTCATAGTCCTTTTCACCACGTTTGGGCAGCGCAGTGGAGGTGTTTTTCAGCTTCGAGAGCTGCGACCAGTCTTGGATCTCGTCTTCAATGTCGACCTCAGCCGGCGTCTGCAGGATGGTTTCCTCGTCTTCTTCCATGGCTGTTGGTAAGTCGGCTCTTCATAGTGAAGGAAGAGTTGAAGTTTTTTTTTTTTTTAGATCCCTCATCGCAGATTACAATCAGGATCAAAACAAAACTGACACCTCCAGGAAAACGCGTCCTAATTCAGTCAAAATGCCCACAAACGCCTCCCTAGGGAACACTTTCATACCCAAGATCCAGCCACTGACCACCTACAGAATCCTGTCGCGACTTTCCGCAGATTCACTGTGCAATTTATGCCTGTTATGGACCACCATCCCCCAAACTTCTCCAGTTCCAACTAAAGAACACATCGAATTCGGTACGACACAACCAAAGCTGATCAAGGACTTCAAAGACTATGTCTACAAGTTCAAGCAAAAGACCAACAAGAATAAGAAAAGACTCATCGATAAGCTCATAGTGGACTACTACCCAAAGGGTCTTAATCTGCTACAACTGGCCCAGATTGATTCACAAATCATAATAGAGAAACCGTTGAGCTTCTATTGGCAGTCATCAAAGATCAAGAACAGAGATGAAGAGCAGGTCATTGACTTGAAAGAACCTCAACGTTTCTTGGAGCTGTTGTTGGCTGAGCTATCAAACTTCTACTTGAATCACCTCTATATCAGTCGTCATCCTCACTATCCACTAATGATCATCAGAGTCCAATTGTTTGACCTCATAACTGACGCCCAGGTGCGCGAGGTTGAGAAGCTAAACACGTCAAACTCAATCATGTCTAGAAAACCAATTTTCATTGCCCTCCCAGTCAATTCATCTAACATTATCCATTCATACAATCAGACTAATGACTCTACCACTGATATTGTTCTACAGTCCATAGAGTTTGCACTGTCAACGATACTCGACAAACAGATCAAGATCGCTACGTCACCACAGGAACAACCTATCAGATCTTTAGAATCACTGCACATCTTGAAAGGTAACTCCAGATTCACAGAGTCCCTTGGTGCTTGGGCTCCCTATGCTGACGGTACTGTTGATATTTCCCCATTCGATGATGTCAACTCCCATCAAACGTTCCAACCTCTGGTAGAGAGAGTCACTGCTGATGAAAGAAGAAGAAGAATGGCAAGGCTGAGATTTAAGGGTACACTTGACGAGACCAAGAGTTCGAAACTGTATGAAGATGTTAATGACCGTAAGAGGAAGAGAGAGGACGAGGATAGGAACGTGGATAAGAATGAATACTCGAGCATTGCCCCTATCCAGTCGATAGAGTTTGAAGTCAAGAACGAGTACAAGAGCTTCAAGCCAAAAGTGACGATATCCTTTGCTGGCAACGATATCTTTGGTGGGCTTCATGAGCTGTGTGATCGTGAGATTATAGACCCTGAGACAGTACCAGGCTGGCTGACGGGTGAAGAGACTAGCAGTGGTGTTATTGAGGATGAGGCGTATACAGTGAAAGTCGCTACGTCGTCCTTGCTTGTATAGTGTCAAAAGTGATTGTCTACAAAGAAAAGGTATGAGTAGAATGTAGGAATATAGACTAAGATAGGCCACTGTCTAGTGTTCACTAACCAATGGAAACCACTTAGCGCTCGTAGCCTTGATTGGAATCCAGTGCTGAAGCGTGACCAAATTAAAGAGCAACTACTTCAGCACTGCTCCTCGTGAGTTGGCTCCTCAATTCTATAGAAAGGTGACCAATAGAACCTCAACAATCAGTAACTCATAAAGAGAACGACCCCCGCTTCGACAGTCGTTTGTCGAACCCGGCAGTGAGCAATGCAACAGATAAAGAACCACGAAATTCATCAAAAATGAAGTATTCGAGCCAATCCACACTATTCACACAACTCAGAACCTTTGAGCCCAAGCTTGATTACTTGAGTTTTTCGAACAGTAATTTATAGGTGAGATCATGACATTCCGCCACATATAACAACCACTGGGAGTCGCAGAGCCCAGGAAAAGCTCGTTGTGACCAAAGAGCCGACATCGGACATCTTCAATCCCCCCTTTAACTCCCAGAAAGCGCAGTTTAAGCCGGATTAGCCCCAAAGCTCAACACCTTCGCCCAAAGATTACCCGCCCTGTAATTTTTCACTATCCCGAAGAGTGAAAAAAAAAAGTACCAAAGACTCCAACTAACAGCCAAAGCCTGCCCAACCTCCACCAAAGCACCATGTCCTGGCTATCGAAGGCTGGTCACAGATTCAGACTGGACTTCAAGAACGTCCCTAAGCACAGACTGCCTCACTACCTCAAGCTACAGGAGCAAACACAGCCTAAATTCATCAGACCTCAAGTCCCAGTCGACCTTCATCAAGACGGCTCCATCCCAAAAGATTTCAGAAAACTAAAGTACCTCGTCGGTGACAGAGTCCTGATAGTGAAGGGCCCAAAGGCCGGTAACATCTGTAAAGTCAGCCGTCACGCCGAGCACGGTGCCTACGTTCTAGACGAGAATGGTCCTACCAGTACCGTCGTTGTTCCTAAACAGTTCTGGACTGAAGGTCAAAGATCTCACGTTGTCACATTCCCAAAGGCGGTCACCCAAGATCAAATAAGGCTAGTCGCTGAGATCGAAGACGAAAAGACCTCCAAGATTAAAACCGTTGCTGTTGATAACCTGGATTTCAATACCGGTACTTACTACGACGAAGACTACAAGCAAGTGCTACCTTACAGAACCGTCTATGGTCAGCCTGATCTGGTTATCCCATGGCCAAGACCTGAACCAAAAGAGGACGGTCCATTATCCACAGAAGTTGCTGAAGTCAGAGAACGTTCATACTTTGTCGAATCAGTTGTCAGAGACGCTGTTCCAAAAGACGCCCTACTGACTCTAAGAAATCCAAAATCCAAATACAGACGTGGTAAGTTGACCAAGACCGAAGTGAGAAGATTGACTCCACCAACGATGCCACTAAGTGAGACCAAGAAGGCTTACTTGGCTGAAAGAGAAGAGAAGAAGAAATTGAACAAGGTTAACATCACTGAAGAAATGAAGGCATTCTTGGGTAAGAAGATCAGAGAACATGAGATTGTTAAACAGAAACAGTTCGAAGAGGTTAGAAAGTTGTAATTAGGCTTGTACATAACGTAAAAAAACATACATGAAATGACCAAAATATATTGCTAGTAGAAGGGGTTCTAAATTTCTCTATGATATAGACCAAGATGCAACAATGACTGGGATTGACTATGAACCCATAATTGCTTATCAAGAACCATTCCATTACTCTCCATCTTGTCAAAGAATTCAACCTCGCTGACAGGCTCTCTGAACTTGTGTGCTAGCAAGATTTTGGTGTTTTCAGTATATTCTGTCTTCAACACCGTGATCAGAGCGTCATAGTACAGAGGATTGTAAGTACAGTCAGTGACCACTATCAGATCCCATTTCTCTCCTGTTGGTTCTTCTGACTCCCAATCTAGCTCCCCAAACCTCACGTTAGAAGTTCTGTTAAGTTTGATGTTCTTTTCACATATTTCTTGAGCGTCGACAAGATCAGTAGCGAAGATTCTCGACTTTGAGAACATTTTCCCCAAGTCGATGGATACAAGCCCTATACCAGTTCCAAGTTCCAGGATGTTCAAGGAGTCATTTGCTTTCACTTTTCTTTCATCTGAGCTCACAAATTCCAGGAATGAATCCAATGTCATCTCATCAACATAGATACCAGCATCCCATAAATGACGAGCAATACTACCAGAAAGCTCTTCATACAACTGAACATTACCAACTGGCCTTATGGCATTTCTCTCAGTTTTCACAGGAAGTTGGTCCGCATTGGGTATCCGTAACAAGTCACTAAAGGATTCGTAGAAATAGGTTCTATCCAGCTTATGAACCTTTGAAACCTTGCAGTTCTTGAATAGCGGTCTTGAGTCATCCAAAGTGTCCTTAATCAGCGCCTTTGTTGTCACATCATCGAAATTCATGCCGTCAAGAGCGTTTTCAACAGAGATGTGCAGTGATACATAATGTGCAATGGGCATATCCTTCCATAAAGCGTCCAATTCAACGCTGATGGCTCTCTGACCAGGAGTCCATTTCACCGAAGTGGAAGCTACCTCTCTAGACTTTGAACTGAGTGTGATTTCGTCCGTGGATTGGACTCTAGCTGTGACTTTGATAGATGCTTCACCATAGTAAAATTGTTCACCTAGATCGTTGGATATCGTTAATGTGGATGAGAGTGTGTAGAAGGGATCGCTAGGCTTTGGCTTCTGTTTTCTCGAGGCAGGGAATGCCTTGCTCCTGGAGAGCGTCACTGGCTTCAGGAACTTCACTTGGAACATTGTAAGCTGTGAGTGTTACACTTCTCCCAGATGGTACAGAAAATTTCGCTAAATATTTATGATAAACGTACCTAACCTGCAAGATGGGAAAACTTCGGTCTGATCGAGCGTATCTATGAGAAAAAGAGCAGTCGACGAAGCAGAGAGCTCAAGACTCAAGTGAGACCATATACATTCTGTTGCTCATTGAATAGGCTCTTCGTTGTGACATTTCCAATCCATAAGTAATCTACAAGACAGCTAGTCGTAACCCCATTTAATATGATTTATGTACATGGATATAAGCAGCCGACTGCCTAATTAATGGAATGCAATGTTGGTGCAGTCTTGTTGATGCTATCACAAAACTTACTGGCTCTTAACAGATTCGATGACATCGCCGAATTGTGATCTGGCAGCTTCCGGTCTAGTCAATAGATATTTTCTTAGCAAGTTCTTTCTAATGTTTTTCTTCAAAGTTTCTGGTTCCTTTTGGAACTGATCCCTCAGGACAGCGTCCACCTTCTCTTTGTATGAATCTTCTAGTAGTACTTTTAGAGTTGGTTCAACGAAATTGATAACTTCTTGTAATGATTCAACTTTGTAACGTAATGATTGGATTTCAAGTTGTAGAGCTTCGCTTTGTGGTGGCCAGCTCTTGATACCGTATTGTTCTTTCAATTCAGCAATCTTTTGGGCTTCTTCCTCACTCAGTTGGCCTTCTGGAGTGGTGGCACCTTTGTGGATCAAAGTTAGATCTGATATTAGTGATTTATTCTGTTTGATTTCTTCTTCGGTTTTCTGTCTCTTGTTCAAGAACTCTTGGGTCTTTTGGTTTTCTTCTAGGAAGACTTGTTTCTTTGCTAGTTCGTCATATTTGGCAAACTGGGAACCTTTGTTCTTTCTGATTTCTGCAATAGCGAATGATTTTCTGGCAGATAACGGACGACATGATTCGATACGGACAATATCACCTTCTCTTGCAATGTTACCTTCATCATGGACCAAATAATTTTTTCTCTTCATGATTTCCTGAACACACAGAGGTTAGTAAAAGATCACTTGAGCTCATCATGAATAACTGTACATACTTTGTTAATGACTTGGTTGAAGGTTCTCTTCTCCACTTGGACAGTGACCGTCTTGTTCATTTTACCTTGTGAGACCACAAGACCAATAAAGTTGTTACGAGCCATTTTGAATGATGCAACGAGGGCTATGAATGTGGTGAAATTGGCTAGTTCAAACTTCTTTCAGCCTAATTCTTCTTGTTGAAGCTTTCTTCGAATTTTTCACTCGAGAAAATTCGCGATTTTTCAAAATCCGCGAAACCGTTTTATGCGGAGAAAATACCCTTCCAAAAGAGGGTAACTCCGAGATTGATTATGTAATCATGATATGAGTAGTGAGGTTACTCTCACCATCATTAAAGGTTTTGGAGTTGGCACACATCTCCTCTCACCTCTCACAAATTACAATGAGAAGTCAATGACGGAAAGGGATATAGCTTGCCCCTAACATATATCGGAATTGAGCTATAAATAGCGGCGCAAGTCTCTTGGGTTCTATATAGACATCCAATTTAGCGGTATCTCTGTCATGGCCCCAATAGATCAATCCAGCGCTTTGAATCAAACAAATGCGAAATTCGGGAGCTATGGCTATACAGCCATTATGCTTTCCTCAATTACAACATCCTCTGATTATTCTTCGGACAGTAAAAGTGGTAATAATGGCCCGTCAGCAGGCATCGCGGTCCTGATCATCTTAGGGGTGGGAATCGGTGCCATTTTACTCTATTTACTCCTCTATGGGATCATAGTTGGTATTGCCACCCTTTGCAAGAAAGTCAAGAGCAAGATCCAAAGAGCTATAGCTAAAAGACAGGCAAAGGTAGTTGAACGTATTGCTTGTATTGATGCCGAATCAAAGATTGAAGCAAGTACGACGACTGATGATAGTTCCCCAGAATCTGAGGAGACCTGCCCTCCAGACTATGAGACAATCATGACAGAGCTACCTCCTTCTTATAAGGGTTAGAATAACAATCAGAAGTTTCAATCTATGAGCCATTTTTTTCACGTAGACTACAGTTACATGTACAAATCTATGGAATTCCGCTTTTGCCATAGCTGTTGCACTTCAACGCTCAGTTAAGAAGGAAGGGTGCAACTTTGGTTAAACCGGTCGAATCGGAAGCATGAAAGTATATGGTGGAAACAGCTTCCGGGGGTCGGGTATATAGTACGTATTAGGAACTAGAAGACACCGTGTGGTATTTATAGGGGGGATCCCCACACGTCTACATATATGAACTGTTACTAAGCTCCCCTTTGGGAGACAACAGAGATACAGAGTGGTCCATAATGCTATATGAGATCTCACTGGTGATTACCATTGCACTGCTCATACAGATCATCTTATACACCGTTGCTAAACTCCTCAACTTGAGCCTTGCACTGAAGATGTCACAATTTTATAGGAAGATGCAAGACGTCTCTGTCCAGCTGCTATACAGATTGCACATATGGTTGAACTACTGCAACTTTGTCATTCATAGGGTTACCAAAGGACCTAAGCTGAAGGAGGAGCCCATTGCTGTTCAATACACCGCCGATGCCGCAACTGAGAGGATAACTCTAAGGCATATTCAAAGCCAACATTATATGGAACAACTAGTGCAGCGAGAGCTTGAGGGGCGTACACAGAGAGGAAGAAACAGGCGAGAAGGCTACGTGGACTAAGCCTGCTATACAGACCAGCAGTCCACTCTTCCTCTAAGTAATCTAGAGAGCGTTATGACTAGTGTTGTAGCTTGTAGATGCTCTCAAAGCTCTGAAGGCTCGAGAGAAACCCTGAGCCCTGGCGATGTACGAAAGGGCATCATAAAGCCGCGATGCCTGCTGATTTCTGAGGGCAGTTGAACTGATCGGCCGGGCCTGGGCTTATGAGCACATTCTTCTGAAACCCTTCGAAAATTTGACACAATAGTCTGGAGAAGTTCGAGAAGTCAGAGCCTGATCCGATGAATGTGAGCAGCTCTTCCAGGCCACAGTACAGTACCACAAAGACCAATCGCCACGGTCCCACCAGACGTGGCCATGCTACACACTGGACGCTCTTCTGTCACCAGATCGCCGTGTGCGTCCGCCTCGCTTCGAAAGCCCAGTATGTAGCTATGTACCTTTCGGACGCGTCGCGTTGGAAAAAAAGACGCGAAAAAATATAAATCTCGAGAAAAGACAACAGATGTGCGTCAACAAACAAACAAGCCGTGATGAAAAGCAAAACACGCCGATGCAGGACGCCCTTTTGGTTCACATTTGGCCTCTTTTCAGTCAGATCTGGCTGAGGCACCCCTTCCAAATCTTGGAATAGCCCATGTACATTCCCGTTTAAGGCTTCGCGACTGCTTCTTTTGCCTGGATGAGCATCAAACACGGTTGGGAACTTGCATATATTCTTTAGGTACGCGTCGCAAAGAACGTTGGCGACAGGACCTGTGGGAAACTTATAAATATCCACAACTTTCCCTCTTTTACTCCTCAACTTCATTCACTTCCCTTCATCATCAGTTCAACAAGTATTTCAAATACGTCCACTCTTTTAGATACACACAACCCATCACACATTCACAATGAAATTCTCCACTGTCGCTCCTTTAGCTTTATCCTCAGTTGTCTTAGCTGCTGAATTGACCTCCACTGCCATTGTCTCAGAAGACTCCACCACTTTAGTCACCATCACTTCATGTGGTTCTGAAACTTGTTACCCATCAGTTGTCACTTCAACTCTATCCACTGCTGTCACCACCTCAGTTGTCACTGTCACTGGTTCCGATGAAGTTGTCACTGCCACCACCCACGTCTCCGCCACCACTTCATTAGCTGTTGAATCTTCAGTTGTCACTGCTGCTTCTGTCAACTCCACTTCCTCTGACGAAATCACCTACGTCGACGAAACCACCACCCCAACTGTCACCTCATCTGTCAAGGCCTCCACCGATGTCACCATCACTCCAACTCTATATACCACTTACAACAGCAATTCTACCATTGCCACTGTCGAACAGTACGAAGGTTCTGGTAACAAACTATCATTAGGTGTCGCCGGTGTCGCTGCTGCTGCTCTACTATTACTATAATTGTAATATGAACATTTAATTTGGTTTCTAATGGTTGTTTAATGAGTTTTTATAGTTTTGATGTAACATAGGTTTTTAGGTTTTGATCAATCGTAGTCAATTAGTTAACCTTCTGTGTTGTCGATCTAGTCTCATTACAAATGTCGATGTAACATGATCTAGAGTTCTTTCCGTCAAATTTTTAAGATGCAACGTTAGAGCAAAAGTACTGGATAAATTAGTTAGGTCAGTTTATAAAAGCAATGCTGTACGGGAACATCGCCATGCACCTATTAGCTTCTACACCGGGCTACAGATAGACCAATTGGGGAATGGCGTGCTAATTCTCTCAGTCCTTCTTCAATAGTGAGTCCAAACCTTTCTGTTTCTTTGCTGGACCAGCAGAGGCTGCCTTAGCGTCTTTTCTCTTCTTAGTTTCTTTCTTCTTATCAAACTTATCCAACTGTTCTTTTCTCTCTTTAGCACCTTTCTTAAACAATGCATCTTTCTTTGCAACGTACTCTTCATCATCTTCCTTCTTATCAGTCATCCATTCTAACAACTTGATCTCATCACCCCAAATCGTCTCGTCTTTCCCCACTGGAGTCTCCAACACTATAGGAATACCTTGCACTCTTTCTGAATTAGCAATGACTCTGAACACTTCTAACCCTAGGAATCCCAAACCTAGACTCTGATGCAAGTCTCTATTAGCACCTAAAGGAGCCTTGGAGTCGTTCAAATGGATAGCTGATAGGTATTCCTTACCAATGATCTCATCAAACTCATCAAGGAACTTATCGAACAATTCCTGCGTTGAAATGTCATACCCAGCAGCAAAAGTGTGACAAGTATCAATACAAACACCAACACGACTCTTATCCTCCACTAGATCGATCACGTCTTTGATATCTTGTAGATTGGAACCGATCAAATTCCCATGACCAGCCATGTTCTCAATGACAATCTTCACCGTCGAGGTGGCTTCAATGGCACGATTGATGTTCTTAGCAAGCTTTTTGATAGCGTCTCCATGATCACCATCAAGACTTGAGCCAGGATGGAAGTTGTATAGACCGATGCCTAGTTGCTCACAACGTTGTAAGTCATCAAGAAACCCACCGTAGGCCTTCTCTTCTTTTTCCACATCTGGATTGGCCAAGTTGATGAAATAGGAACCGTGCGGTAGGATATCGGTCTTTGGATTGTAGCCGTGCAATTCACAGAGTCTTTTGAACTCGAGCTCCTCCTTTTCAGTGATCTTTGGTGATTCCCATTTTCTTGGTGATTTCAAGAACAGGGCAAAACTGTTGGCACTTGGGGGAAAAAGTTAGTAAAGTGGCAAGGAGAAGAGCGATTCAATTGACATACCCAATGTTTCTAGCATTTAGCACGGAGTTGGAGACACCTGGATCGTTAGTATTTGACCGGGTTTTGGGGTAGTATCTTGTAATTAATACTCACCACCAGAGGCACCAACATGTGCACCGAATTTGTACTTCAACCCAGTGATCTTTTCGAATTTAAAGGACTCAAACTTTTTTCTGGTGCCTTGTTAGTATCCAGCAAGGAGTGTTGGGCTTTGGCTGCACTCACGGTGGCATTGTAACTATTTTAGTGCCAGTTGAAAGATTGCCCTTGCGCGTGTCTACGTTTTTGGATCATTTTTTAAAAGAAAGTCCCAAAATTGTAAATTCGTACTCTTCACAAAAGTAGTTGTACCTCGTTTCGTTGGCCCATACTACTTGGCGAGTTCTGGAAGGTGTGTTGTAGAGTGTGGGTAAAGTGAATTGTGATAATAAAGAATAACGTCAGCGTTACTCACTCTGTCTTCTTGCTAGTTCGTTTCTGTTAATAACTTCTCCCTCATATGGACTACTTGAAAATACTGAGATCAGGTCACTACGCTTTTATTAGGCTCCTATGGCAGATCTCAGCTACCGGTGACCAGTGACCATGAGAGGTTTGAAGGAACGGGCAACTTTGTCAGTTGATATAGACTACAAGCGAATGTTCTTCAATACACAACCTGCTATCAGCTGAGTCATCATGTAGGTAACATTTTTTGACCATGGAGAAGTACATAGTTGTAATTACAAGCCACAGCACCCGTGGGCCGTCTGCTGGGGAAGGGCGTGTCCTAGGCACAGCACTGGTGGTGAAGCTGATTTGACCAGCGTTCCCTCGCCTAGTGTGGAGCAGCATAGGATTTCGACGTTTCGAAAGAAGTAACGAAAAAAAAAATCCAGTACCAAAGCACTAATCTAATGGAAGGGATTGCCCTTGCTTAGTCGTCTAACAATGCCACATGACATTGGAGAGCTTTGAGGGGCTCCTTTGTACGCGCGTGAATCGGATATCATTTTTTCCACTGGTATAAGCAGGAAGATAAACCATCTGGTTCAAATCTTCTAGGAAGTTTATCATTCAATATTACTAAGGAAATCAGGTGGGACGAATACCGTTTGAAAGAAACTGCAGGAACCCACCTGGAAGCTCTTGAGATTCAATAGGAGCTGCTTTGTTGGTCTATCAATTGACCACATTCAGCTCTTTGTTGCTCAATACACATCACTATCTTCACCATTGCTGCTTGTATACTGGGCTACATCGCACACAATGACTACACACCCACGCCACCTCAGTTATCGTTTAATTACAACCCAAACCCCATCAGGATATTAATATATTACAATCATAGCTATAAAGTTGTCACGGTCTCCTAATAACTTCTGATGAAACTGGAGTTATCATTGAACTCAGTCTTTCTACTTCTACCCTTGAATGAAATGGAAGGACCATGACCACGGCCACCACCAACAAGACTTAAGATCAACCAGACTAGATACCCGATCAATGCAAATAAACTGAAGCACATAGCGGCCCAACCGGCATGTTGCGGGCCCTTCTTAGCCACGATACCCAATATGGCCTGTCTTGTCTTGAAGTCATCATACAGTTCATTAACCGTCTTCTTTGTGTAAAAGATCCCGATGAAGAGCAGAACAAACTGACCAATGGTTAGACCGAGCGTGGCACCAAGCAAACCGGTCACTAATGGACCATCAATGAAGAGCTGGGAGAAGTATGTGGCCAGGGCAAAGATCAAAGTGATGATGGACATGACAAACCCACCGTAAATACCCCTCCAGCTTCTGTTGTACTTGGTCTTATTGGCAACAATACCAGTGTGTTCACCACCGATCGTAACGGTCTCGTCCTCAGAAAGGGTATCATAGTTGAAGCTCTTCTCCAAGACCTGGGTCAAATTGAATCTATAACGCTGGGTTGCTTTGGTGCCGTTGACCTTGTGGAACTTGTCGGAAGTACCGGCATTGTAACCCCATAGACCGACTTTGTAAATATCCTGGATGTAGGTATCATTAGAATGGACGTCTCTGTCAGGGGAGATTTGGTACAGTTCTGTGTAATTGGCATCTTTGAAGTTCAATTGGAGCAAGTACTTGTTCCCCTTAGTAGGGGATTGGTACAGGAACAGGGTCACCAGCAGAAGTGACAGGATTGAGAACAGCAGTGGTATGAGCGGGAAAAGGACTCTCTTGAGTGGTGCCATTGTTTCTGAGTGGGTATCTGTGTGGAAAAGGTGGAATTTCCCTTTGATGACCTCCGAAAAGGGCAAGCCAGCATGTTTTTATATCCCCGAGATTTCTATTTCTCTTCTCGATGAGGTGCAGCTGAACTAAAAACAAATGACGTCAGGTTTCTCTCGGACAATAGCAATCGGCTTTAATTTCTACAGATGAGATCTCATAGTACTGAAGAATGTTTATTCCATGCTTTAGCCTAAAAGTCTCAGAGTCAGCTCCACAGTAGCGAAAGTCCCAGCACTACAAGGAATGGCTCTGACCAAAGCTGGGCCAATGCCTCTCCAGAACCCTTTGAAGCCCTGTGTGGCCCAGATATCCCTGGCAACGGCAGCACTGTTCTGATATTTGGCTTCTTTCCCAAACTTCAGATCGGATTGGATTCTACTCTTGATCACATCCAACGGGTATGAAGACAACCACAGGGCATCACCGGCAAGAGCCCCGTATAGCAGTAATTCTGGGGTTGAGATATCTTCTCTCTTTCTACCTCCTCTCAGAGCATTTTGCATAAAGAACTCATACGTCAAGAACCAAACACCATAGGCCTGAGCCTCTCTT
The DNA here is from genome assembly GCA_030574855.1 of Taiozyma rabaulensis. Lineage (NCBI taxonomy): Eukaryota > Fungi > Ascomycota > Saccharomycetes > Phaffomycetales > Wickerhamomycetaceae > Taiozyma > Taiozyma rabaulensis. Next base: position 24,906 of record JAJMFP010000195.1, read on the forward strand.
GCCAGTGTGATGTTGAACCCTCTAAAGATACCTTTAAATCCTTGGGATTGGTAAATCTTGGACAAGGCGTCTCTTGGACCCTTATAGATCTGTTTCTCGCCTGAAGGCTGCGTCTGTAGGATGATTCTCAATTGCTCCACAGGAGCAGTTATAGGTGTATTGACTATACCAGCAAACGCACCGGCCAAGTAGAATTGCTTCAATGTCAAATCTTTCTGGCCCGGTGCACTAAATTTGTTCAATAGTTGTCTTCGAGCTTCATGAAACGCATAGAACTGGACAGAGACACAGGCACCGACACCGAACAGAGGAGCCAGCGTACCTTTATAGAACGCTCTAGGACCCTCTTGTGCCAAAGTCTTGGTGAAGGCCTCCACCGGGTTGTTGAACTGGCCAGTTTGTAATCTCACTTTGATCAAATCGAAAGGTTGCCCTATAAGCACCTGCACAGCACCACCGGCAAAACCCGAGGCGACATCCTTGGCCTTCCGGGACCAGCTGTTATCGACGGCAGACATCCTCAGCTATCGGTCATCTCACTGTTTGGTACCTTTTATCTCGAAAACTTTTCAAATAAAATAACAGATCTCGAGACAAGTTACGCCTATACAGCAAAGCGTTGATGTCAAATCACGTGAGTGTTACCACATTGGGACGAATTTGGCGCAGGTTTTTGTGTCAATGGTTTCCGAATTGCCGAGATAGGAAATCTGGAGTGGCGCACTTCCCAATGCGGAGTTTCGTAAACAAAAAAAGCGCGAAGTTTCCGAAAAGTCAACAAAAAGATCAAGAAAAATTGGAACCTGGGACTCAAATGAAACGCAGAAAGCTGATTGTTCCGTCTTTTTTAAGCGCTTGGAAGCCTGTTTTGAAAGATTATTGAACTTTTGGAGGTACACTACACTTATAATCACAGAAATGTCCTTTTTCCAGAGCTTGTGAGTGCCTTTTTACCCCAAACATTAAACCTTGTTTGGTTAAAACCACAAAGAACCTAGTTACTGACAAATGATTCTCCACAGGCACCTAAACAACGGTCACACCATCAAAAGCACACGAGGCTTCAAGAGAACGCAGCAGCCAAACGTCGCTGATCCAAACGTTTCTGGGATCCCAACTTTTGATAACGAAGACCTTCCACAACAAACATCCCTTCCACAGCCTACTTTGAGGAACAACAATAACACATCCATCAACAACACTTCCAACTACAACTCCATTTCCACACATAAAGATATCAAGTCCATAGTGGAGTCCACATTGGGCTCTGGTACTGCTCTTGCACAAGCTGTGAAGTTGCCAAAAGACGAGAATGTTAACGAATGGTTAGCTGTCCATGTCGTTGATTTTTACAATCAGATCAATATGCTATATGGTACTGTTACAGAGTTCTGTTCGCCAAGTACATGTCCAAGAATGATCGCTACGAGTGAATACGAATACTTATGGCAAGATTCCAACATTTCCAAGCCTGTGTCAGTGAGTGCTCCAAAATACGTTGAATCTTTGATGTTATGGATACAGTCGTTATTCGATGATGAGAATATCTTCCCTTCGAAACCAAATCAACCTTTCCCTCCACAATTCCAATCATTAGTGAAGACTGTAATGAAGAGATTATTCAGAGTTTATGCTCATTTATACTGTCATCATTTCAATGAAGTTATTGAACTAGGTTTAAACACACTTCTGAACACGAGTTTTAAACATTTCCTACTTTTTGCTGATGAGTTTAGTTTAATTGCCCAAAAGGATTATGGTCCTTTGCAAACCCTGGTTGTGGAAATGTTGATTCAAGAGAATGAGGCACAGATCTGAATGAATGAAGAAACCAGTTAATTTATCAAATGAAAGAGACGATCAAAGTTATACCTTGTTATTTCAATCATGTTGTAGACTGATCTCTTTGATTACTCATGACAACTAATTGATCATTAAATCATATACTAATACAAATAATTAAAACTTTCATAAATAAATAGATCATAAGCACAACTTTACCACTCATTCAGCACTCTTGTACATGTTATCACATCTCACTTTCTGACTCCCAAAGGATCTCTTGCAAACATGAGCAATCAGTCTTGAAAATTCGTTACCAACTTCCCAATAACTATCTTTAAAGATCTTAGAAATCATCATTAGAAACCCAGTCATGTGGTGTCTGTTTTGGATCTTTGGTAATGAGTTCGTTGCAATCAACTTCATCAAATTGTTATACTTGACACTGTCTTGTGGTGTGTTCGCAATATGGATAGGTTCACCAATGTGTTTTGTGAATTCTCTTCTAATTCTTCTCAAGTATGCAAACCCATCCTCCTTTGGGATCAATTTAGCAGTGGCTTCATCCTGTAATGTCAAGATATCAGTCTCTGCACCATCAAGACTATAATTGAATGCCCAGATCAATAACGTCACAAGGGCCAACACGTTCAGTCTGTTGTAAATGGCTTCTGAATTAGCATCATAATCGACATAGTTGAAATCTTGTTCAGAATCCTGTGGTGACAAAAACATCTCAAACAGGAACATGTACCCATAGACGACGGAGATACGACCATTCAACGAAGCTGACCATTCTTTGATTCTCTTCTCAACAAAATCATAATCTGAAGCATCGGCCTTGACGTTCATTCTCCATGGAGCACCAGAATAGATGTAATAATCATAATGTTGGATTCTTAAAGTGATCTGCGCCATGTGATACACTGGGGCTTTACAACGGGTATCGTTCTCTCTCAATGTCAATGGTGTCATTGTGGTGTTCTTGTCAATACTGTTATCAATTGTAGCATGGGAATTTGAATTACAACAACCGTTCATGATATCACAATTCCAATAATCAAATGCCAAACTTAATGTGTCTTTCCAACTACCACGTAATTGATCAAATTCAATGAATGAACCTTGTAAATCACGTTGTTGCATTTGGAACATGATGGTTAACAACCCAGATAATAGGATCTTCTTACCGAATCTTGAAGTGGAAACATGTTCTCTGTTCAACAATCTTTTCAACCCGGTCAAGAATGATAACGAGTCATTACGATTTGGAATCTCCTTTGGTGTTAAATAACTCTCCCATAGTTCGTCTTCACAAGGTAGGTTCAATTGGATTTGTTGAGGTGATAGTAAGATTTGATAACCAAACACAATAGAATGGGAAGCATCAATAAAGAAGGCAAACAAGGCTGCTCTTTTCAACATTTCAAAATCAATCCATTTTTCCCAAATCGTGTCACTTTGTTGAGATGGTGTCTTGTGTAATGGATTCCCACCTAAACCAGGTGATCTTCTCAATAGTTGGATCGTGGTCCCATGGTGGACAAAGGCACGTTCATGCAGAGTTCTGTTCGTGGATAATCTTTCATAACATTCCAATAGTAATAAAGATTGAATGATCCACACTTTTGATGGTGGTTGGAAATCCTTAGATCTAAAGATGATGAATCTCAACGGTTCAGCAATCAAATCTGCAAATTCTCTTGGGTTTGGATCATACTTAGTGTTAGGCTCCGATGAAGCGTATGAGGCACCGGTCAAGATCATGGATAGTAATAAGATAGGAGGACAAGTGAATGTGTTGAATGAAGGTTTGTGCAAAATTGGATATTGAACATGGAAACAATTCCAATACAACTCTAGGAAATGGTCAATCTCAGATAGGTACTTATGACCAGCAATCTCAGGTACGAGTTCCACCAATGATTCTGTGATTTCTGGAGTGATCATCGTTTGTTGAGCTGGGTTGGGGAAGTTTGGTGGCATCGTTAGGATATCATCCAATAAGTTTGCTGATAGTCCAAATGGATCGTCTTCTGGATTGAAGAAATTCCCAGAGTTTAAATGTGGCATTGTATCCAAACTGCTGAATTCATTATGGGCTTGATTTTCGTCAAATAACCAATTGATCAGACTTGATGGAGAATTCGTAGAGTTTTGATTGGCCTCTTGTTGTTGTAATGCCAGGATTGGGTTCAATGAGGGTCTTGACACCTCAGGACCAGAGGCAGGTGGTGTAATGAAGGCATGGTTACGTGGTAATAATGTCACATCACCGGTGATTGAACCGTGTCTTAGAGCATTGACTTCACCAGATGCGGCACTGATGTGTGAAGAATCATCATAGTTGTGGATATTAACTGGATCACCGTCCTGAACGTTTGGTAAGATGATAGAATCAAGGGAGTTGATTGAGACTTTCTTTGGCTTTTCATTCATTAGTGCCTGTAAGTTCGTCACCGTGGTTGGTGATTGCTGTGTTAATGAGGCTGGTGAGGCGGTGGAAGCAGCTTGTTCTTCATGCTTCACAGGTGGTTTTGGCAGAGGTTTGGATTTGTACTTTCTCTTCTTCCCCTGACCATTAGCAGCAGCTAGAGCCTTGGCTTCTTCTTTCAACTTTCTAGCTTCATGACGTTTAATGTGTCTCTCTTTCAAATCGCTTCTGACAAACGATTTGGAGCAACCTTCCCAAGGACATTTATAGATCACAGTAGGGTTATGATTCAGTTTGTGTCTCGCTAGATGCTCAGCACGTGTGAAGATCTTGTCACAGGTTTCATGGTCACATTTGAACACACCAGTTGGTCTTCTCTTCCTCTTCTTCTTCGATGGAGCAGCATCTTCATCGTTAGACAGAGTATGTGTGGAGCCCGTGGAGATGGAAGTGTCCATGGAGGGCGCCTGGGTCATGGGCACTGGCGAGCCAGTGACACCACTGAACGATTTGGAGTCCATGTTTTCAAGTGTTTTGTGCTTTGTGTCAATCAATCACGGCTATCTGAACTGTGGTTAAGCGAGTTTGGTGTATAGCAGGTAATATAACAGCGAAGATGAGTAGCGATGGGTATAGCAGCAGTGCAGACGCCAGAAAAGCAGGGCAAAAAGAGCAGATCTGGTGGCAGATAAGCAGAAGCACAGCAGCGAGCTTCCAGAACAAAGAGAAATCACGAGCCTTCAACTTTCGAGAGGTTATACGCTGTGAATTTCTTATTTTCGGGAAACAAAAACTTTTTCGGTAGGAGCACTTTGCGGAGAGAGCCAGGGCTGCCCGAGTCTGGGGGGACCCGTTTAGGCGTTAGGCAGAGCACCCGCGAATTGTCTCTGCCTAGCTCTGCGTGGTGTCTGCCCACAGATGGCACGGCTCTGCCTAGAGCCCACCCCGGACGCCCCGCCGGCGTTTCCGCCTGGCTTTATGCCCGCTGGCGTGTGAATCGTGTGATTCCTTCCCCAGCGTCGTACGCCGCTCACGCCGCTCTGCTCGTAACGCCGGGGGCCCTGGCTCTGCCTGCGGGAGCCTTCCTACTGGCTGGTGAGCCCTGAGCCCTGGGGCCAGCGTGTCGTCTCCTGGTGCCCTTCTGGCCTCAGGGAGCAGTGTAGTGCAGACGCTTAAGCAGATCGAAGCTTCCAGCTTCCAGCCGTGTATCAGGTCCCATTTCCCACTAGCACTTCAAAGCTCTATGGAAAAGTGAGACTCTTCCCTAAGCCAACGTCCCTAAGCTGTTCTTAGTTTAGTCCAAGGATCAATGCTACTCTAGTGTGCTCAGTAATGTGCAGCTTTGATTTACCCGAGATTTATTTAGCCATAAACATCGATCCTTTAAAAAGCACTGCAACTACAACTAGACACTAGTAGTATACAATTCACCCATTCCATTGAAACTATCAACCCATTAGAACCTCCAAAATACGCTGAGCAGAGACTTTATCACCAGTTTTCCATAATTCATAAAACTTTCTCTGAGCACCGGGGCGACTCAATAAAACAGATACCACCATAACTATGATAGCCAAACCTAATACTCCTAAACAAATGCCCATAATCCATCTGCTTTGTTTCTTTAAACGATCACAAGATTTCTTAGTGTAGTCTCGGATCGCCTTAGCCACCCTAGTTTGGTTGATCTTTTCAATGTATGAATCCACAAATGTCATCTTCAATTTCCAAACTGAATCTATTTGGGAAGTCCAGGTTGACATGTAGGTCAAATAAGGAAACATGAAGAAAAACACAACAAAAAACGGAAACCACTTGATGGTAGTAGTTGGTGCAATCTCTGAAGCAAAGCCCTTTGATGAGACTAGTAGAATGGCTCTGTAGACATTGAAAGCAGTGGCAGTTAGGACAGGGTACAATGGAGTAAATGAAAGAACACATGTAACCAATAACCACCCGGATAGGTATACCAAGTGGAAGGCAGATACCGCTCTAGCATCGTCAGATATTTTTGATAAAGTAACACTTATGCTGGTAAGACCTAAAGCAAGGAAACCAAAAAGTAAAAGCGCTGGAATGTTTAGATAATGGTTGATACTTTGGTTGATAAACCTCCTCTTAATGAATTTAACTGGTAATTCTATCGCCTTCAAAGCAATTTGGTGAACAGCAATGTATTTCAAAACAGCATCAGTCTCTGAATCACTTAAATCAGCGCCCTCGAATTCGGTGTTTTTCTCATGGTTTAGTGCTAAGAAGTCAACTTGGTGGGAACCGACACTAGAGTTAGAGCTGTAGACGAAGATGTTGCCTTCTTGTTGGAAAGAAAAGATCACGCATGTTCCAAACCAGTAGATACATGAATCGAACAATAGGGCTGTGCCCGAAGAAGCCGAAGCTATCCAATTCGCTGTAGAATGACCGACCAGATTCTCATTCTGAGGTGTCAATGTTAAACGAACTTTCTGAGCTTCTTCCTCAGAGCTTAGTTCCCTCGTAGAGTATAGGAAGAAACGGTCAAGCCAGTGTAAACACCTGTTCATGTTCAGACTTGTCACTTTGAAACTTCTGGAGAACTGGTCTTGTGGAGACTCTAAAACTGGTGGTGAGCTCTCTGGGGAATGATTCTGTGCTTGAATAGCTAGGGGTGACACTGGTGGTGTGTTTTGTGGGGAATCAGCAGCAGCTTGGATACCGGCAGCTTCAATGGCTAAGGGTGACACTGGTGGTGTGTTTTGTGGGGTATGTGGCACTTGACCAGGCATCTCGTAGCTTTCGGTTATGTATAAACCTTCCTCTAGCAACCTTAAGGTGTTGTCGTCTTCGGTGGTTTGACCTGAAGTGAAGTTGAAGAGCTTCTTGAACATACGTCCTTTGAGGGAACATTAGTCACAAAACTGATAAAACTGTTAAACTCAGGTATAAAAGCGCACTCAAACGTTGACGAGTCCACCAGCGTGGACGCTGTGAGTCTTCCCTATCCATTCTCAAAGATATTGGCTGATGCACTGTCTGCTCTGCAAATACTTTGCGGAACTTGGGACACAAACTGATTACATAATCACAGCTGATAATCCAATCGGCGATATTGCCTGATTAGGAAGTGGACCGCGAGTCAGCTGAACCTATCCAAGCGGCGCTTACAGCCAGTGCCGTCGAAGCTCTGTCGAGGGACGCCACTAGCACTCTGGGAGCTATACTACAAGAAAAACCCTGGAGTCTCTACTGATCAAATGTAATGAACGCATTATATACGGGTCGGCGTGTGATCAATAGGTATTGCCCACGATTCTCTCGACATCTCGCCGCATTTTGAAGAAGCATACAGACGGTTTATTCATAATCCCCATAAATGAGCCTCCTGATCTATCTAGTACCATTTCCATGTCCTTCCCTTTGGGCTCGTATAGAGTATGAACATCTAAGTTAGGATTGTAAACCTTTGCCCGAGCCTGTAAGCAATACCTAACCTCTTCAACCGTAACATAATTTTCGTCAAATTCATAATTGTGCTTTGGGTACTTATAGTTACCAGAATGCTTTATAAGCTTTGATATGAGAAGATTGAGTCCGCGATAGAAAATTCCCCGAGTTTAGAAGTATGATCAGAATGTGCCAATTGGGACCACTGCGTTTATCGAGGTACCCGCTCATGAGTATAAAGCACATTAGATTAGAAAACCGCGGCAGATCATATAAAAATAATACAAAATAGCGCAAATGACCTCAGTGCCAACAAACGTCCTATGTAAACTAGTATTCTAAACACATGACTCGGGGGCCAATGAATAAAAGCTGAGATGGAAATATTGAGATCACTCATTGAGGAGAGGCGCAAGCTTAATGAGAAGTGTAGGCAAGACTGCAAAAGGCCTCCAGGCTACTCCAAGTACCCCCTTCTGATCAACTATAAGATTTTGCAGCATGTTGGTTTCCATTTAGACACAAAGTCGAATATCAATCTCTACAAAACCCTAAACACCATTGACTGCCTGAAACCAATAATTAGTCATAACATATGGGTCTGGGTCCTTCTTTTCCAAGAGGACAACTTCAACTCTCTAGACCCTAAGTGTATGAGCCAAATGCTGCGTTACCTGATGCAATGTACGGACTCAATATTTTTACTCTTTATACATCATTACCAGGATAATACCAGCACTCCCTTTCCCAAATTTCCAACGTATAGGCACAGGAATCATTATCAGGTTTTTGACATAATGAATCTATTAGGGATTGGTAGTGGACCATTAGCACTTCAGGACGTCATTATTCGAATGGAGAGAGAGCTGACAAAGATTCCTAGAACTTTAACTATTGCTTCTAGTGGTACAAGTGTCTTTGATGCTTCGTTTCTCCGCAACGTCTTTCCACAATGCTCAATTTCTGGGTTCACAAATCAATTTGATACTTTAACTGTTACTCAGCCAGAGAGTGAAAGGAAGATTCTTGCCTACCATCCCAGCTACTGGTCACCAAGTCACCTACACTGGAATTATGACTTCAAGAAAGTATGCGGCATAAAGATCAAAAAGTACCATTTTTTAGCGCCTAGTTACAGCTTCTTGAGATACATCGGTTTACCAGCAAGCAAAAGAATAAAAGGTGACGAGCTCATTGCTGTTTTAATGACTAGAACACAGGTTTTCAACCTAGAATTTTTTAAGCACTGCCCGTGTAATATTACAGGTCCACATTTCAAGAAACTCCAAGTTGGTAAGTCATACAGGAGTCTTAATTCAAAGCTCTCTCCCGACTTCTTCAAGATGCGGAATGATGTGCAGGATCTACTGAGCTAGATCTCAAGATCCAAGAGCTCTCCCAGAGACCAGATGATCAGAGAATTATGGCCAGAAAAGGGATGTAGGGATGTAGCCCTATATGGATGAATCCAAAGATAAACTGACTAGGAGTACTTCTATCCGCCTCGTACCACGAGTATTCTACTACATATCCTACTCTTAATGTTTACCAGTAGACGCACGCCACTACAATGTCACCTATATATCAAATATTCTGGTTGCGAAAAAGATGAGAGAATTTTGGAATATTGCGCTGAAATAAAGACCCAATACATTTCAAATTGTCGTTGGTCGTCTATTGTAACACAGTCGGTTGCGCGCTCTCAGTATGGATATCTTACAATCCATCTTAGATAAGAAGCTCCTACAGAGCTCGGCCCACACACCCCTAGGCGCCCATAGATTTAAATTCCCACCAGAAGTATCCTATCAGATCTTATCGCACGTTGGTCTACATCTAAACACAAATTCTAATATCAAGCTATACAAAACATTGAATACAATTCCATGTTTAAAGAATATCATTGCTAGACACGTTTGGCTTTGGGTTTTAATTTATCAAAGCGAACAATTTGATGTTTTTGACCCTGAGATTATGAGCTCCAAGTTACGCCGTTTGATGCAGTGCACTGATTCAATTTTCGTATTCTTCCTACATAGGTTCAGCCTTGCGGATCGCAATGCTCCCTTCCGTTCCTACATTCAAGGGAAAAATAGACTTCATTATCACATCTTTGATATCTCGGAAACGTTAGGTATGGGTCTAGGCTGGTTGTCTCTGGAAGACGTGATTACCAAGATTCAAAGCCGTAAGGAGTCCCATTCAATCACTATGGCTTCCTGTAATCAAGACATAATTGTTAACCCTGAAAACTGCAATCATGAGCTCGCATCATTCCTCAATTCCCCCTTTAAATACTTCAGACCTACCCAATCTATCAAAGAAAAAGAATTCTTGACAACACACACTGGGAGTTATGGGGCAGTAATCCATTTACATTGGCGGTTTGACTTTGCAAAACATGGAATTACAGTGACACATTATCATCATCTTAGACCCTCATTGAAACTTATGTGGCGTAATTACTGGGACCCGAAATCTTGGGATCAGCTGTCAAACGATCAATTGAGAAAACTCGTTGAATGTAGAGCCCGGGTATATGCCCCTAGTTTCTACATTGGATCAGACACATTTGACCCTTCTACCGTCTATATGAGATGTCTGAAGATTGTTTTCGGTAGTTGCTTTAAGGTCTTTTGTGTTAATTTGGATTTGGAATTCCTCAAGATCAGAGTTTCAATAGATGAGATGCTTACTGAACATTGTTTGAAAAAAGCTAAATGATTGAACCGAAAACTTCGCCCTTGGCGGGTCTTTACTATTTATAGAATACCTAGTGGATGTACCAGGTATGTGATCTATGTAATCAAATGATAGTTCTTGACTAAAGGTCGCACTGCAGTAGGTAACTTACTGGGGGGAACTCGATTCCAATTATCTATTACTATACATATTCTTTATAACCTGTGGGACACACCTTCATTACCACATTAAAAGATGACATCTAGTATGTTACGAGAAAGGGTACTTCCAACACCCCAAGATTTCTTGAACAACTCCTGTGTTAACTTCGTAGATTCATTACCACCAATAAGACACACACACAACGAAATGAGAAAGAATAGTGCAATAGGAGCCAATGCAAATAGTAGGACCCTTCTTCTTTCGGTTCTCAACTGTTGACACACACGTTCCTCTGAGTATTTGTTTAATCTTTTCATTAGTCTTCTTCTTCTGGACTTTGGCCTGGCAATTGATTGAATCAATTGATTCGACAAATCTTTGATTGCATGTAGCTGCTTGCTTGTTATGGAAAGGTATGTTTTAAATGGGATAATGAGGAATATAACAATGATGACTGAGATAAGCTTTGATTGAAGGCAGGCGTTCTTGTCTAAAAAAACGCGTGCAACGAACACCACGGCCTTAAGGCTCGAGTACCAGGACATACCGGAAACTAAATGCTCAGGGAGTAGTGACCCAATGACAGCCCATAATAACCAGCCAGAAGTCCTCATAATGTTCTTATAGCAGATCTGGGCCTTCACATCAGCAGAATTCCCACAAAACAAAAGAGCAGCTAACAAAACCAATCCAGTAATTTGTGTTGTGAATAAGATAACAGTCAACGGGTCTAACACACCAAACTTCTTTTCAGAATTCCTTCCTTTGATAACACGGAATGGATTTCTAACCGTCTGTAGTGCCAATTTCATTGCAATAACAAACTTGTTGCAGGTTGTCCTCTCCCTAATGTTCAAATTACCAAATCCTTCAGTCAAGGTCGACTCTGTTAGGGAAATTTCTTCTGGGATTCTCAAACCAATTTCTCTATTAGAATATAACGGTAGCTTCTCCATGTGGGTGATATCAACAGGTAGTAGGACCTCAGAAGCGTTAAATGGTACCCCTGATGTGAAACTGAAGAGGCCATCTTCTTTGGATTTTCTCTCGAGCATACGTTGATGGACTCGATTTTGTTCATGGCTTAATGGTTCACCAAATGAGTTCTTAACGTGTAGCTCAGGGACCTGTCCCTCGTTCAAGAGGCAGTTTGATTCTGGAGAAGATTTGAAACTGAATGCATTCAATATGAAATTCAAATTGTCACCTGCCGTGGCATCTAGGTTCTCAAAGTTTAGAAATGAGAATATGGAGCCTTGAGGTTGTTGTTCTTCTTCTTCTTGTTGTGGTTGTGGTTGTGGTCGTAGTTGTGGTTGGTGTTGTTGTTGTTGTTGTTGTTGTTGTTGTTGTTGTTGTTGTTCTTCTTCTTCTTCTTCTTCTTCTTCCAACTGGCTTTCATCTGCATATTCTTCATCGTCAGCATCGTAACCATCAAGGTCGACCTCATCATCACTAGGATAGTCAGCATCATAACCATCAACCCCATATTCTTCATCAGCTTGGTAACCTTCATCCTCTGTATCTAGATCAACAACATGTTCTTCAAGAGGTGGATCTTGGGCATCAATCACACCGTCATCAATCACACGGGCATTCTCTTCATCTCTTGGGGCACCAACGTGGAGCTCACCTTGCTCTAAACGCATTAACTCAATGTCATCATTCTGTGGGATTCTAGCACCAACTTCCCCAGATCGTTAGTTTCAGCACAGTGGTATAGTTTGGGTCAAAAGTCAAAGGTATCAGGTAGCCGTACAGATAACATTCCATAGCCATGCAAATCAGAGATACCAGTAGTTCCAGTCAACGGGAAACCAGCCAGCTCTGTTACGTCTGAAATTCCGATCCATTTATGTCTTGGATTGTCAACAGTCTCGAGCCGTTTAGTGTGTTTGCGTGCTTTTTAGTCTGGGGATTTTTGAAATTTTCATTTTGAGCGGTACAAAATGTGAGGTACTAAAGAGGCCGGTCTACAAATTTTACATCAGTTCATTAAAGATTGTCGTTTATTGTCTTCGAGGAGGTCGTCGAGGTCATCTCAATTGCATAAAGGCATCCAAAAGAACACTTTGTGGTCCTGCATCATGTTTGTTCTTTTCAAAAACATTCCAAAATCTTAAAGTTTCATCTCCAGAACCTGTAACGATAGTTTGGCCATCTGGACTCAATGAAAGGTACAAGACTCTGTATGTGTGGCCTGTTAAAGAAGCAACTTGGGTCATCTGTGGGTATTTCCAAATTGCAATTTGATTCTTTGAGTAACCATGAGTTGACACCAATTCCACAGAATTCAATGACCAGCACAAATTACAAACTTGTGAACCAGTGTCAACATCATAAAGCTTATTACCATTCAATGTGTTCCAAATCTTGATACGACGATCAGAAGTACCACCACCAGAGGCCAAGATACCTCTTTGATGTGGAGACCAACTGATGGCCTTGACAGCAGCATTGTGTTCAAACTTGTAAAGTGGATTATCATTCAATCCATCCCAAACATATAGTTTGTTTTCATTACCACCGGATGCAAGCTTATTCTCCTCAACGTTCCATTTCAATCCACAAACCTCCTGTTTGTGATAGTTCAACACCTTCATGTAATGTTCAGGTTGCCTCACGTCTCTATGCAAAATGGTTCGATCCCTTGAACCAGAAGTCAAAATGTGTTCGTTCCAGGCTAATGATGAAGCCCTATTAGTATGACCAGTCATTGTTCTTGTGCATTTTGAAGTTGTAGCATCCCAAATTTGGACAGCACCGTTGTTAGTACCAACAGCAATATGTGTACCAGCACCAATCCAACTCAAACTTGTAATCTTATCATGATTACCCAAGTCACAAAGCTTTTCAACAGAACCGGAACTGGCATTCCAAAGATAGACACTGGAGCCTAAACCAACACCCAAAACGTCTTGTGACCCCCAATCTAATAGATTTAGATAGAAATCATCAACCAATTCAGGAGCATCTAGAACTCTGTAGGGCACTTTGGCAATGTTTCTCACCTTCTTTGTAGGAGATAACAATAGCTTCTGAGAGTCAACTCTTACCGGGGAAAGCGAATAAAGATCATTTTCAATGGATGTTGAGGTTGGCCGACTCTTGTTTGGTGATTGGTATTGGAATAGATTTGTGGATTGTCTGGGTGTCTTTTGGGTCTGTGACCTTATGGAGTTCTCTGAAGACGATCTTGGGGGTGTTATCTGGGTGGAATCTTTGATTTCTGGCTGTTTGTTTGATGATGATTGTGGGATGTTGTCACCGAATAGTTCATTTTTCAACACTGTGGAGAATGTTCTATTAGCCTCTTCCTCTTTTCTGTACTCGATGTCTGTGGAGCTGGACGACGAGGTTGGCTGTTTCTTCTGGAGACTTTCGTTGTTGCTCAGACTGAAGGCAGCTTGTAGATCAACGCCTGTTCTGTTAGGGATGTAGCGGTCGCTGTATATAACCTTGTTCTTTCTGCGTGGAGACTGTTGAATCAGAGGAGGAGGATTCAGACTTGTGGTGGATCTCGACGGCGAGCTGGGAGTGATGAAGCTCTTGTCCTCTCTGTGGGACATCGTGTGTGTCTTTGGGTATGGAACAGGGGTCTTTGTGTTAACTTATCAGTTGGATCTGTAGCCACAAGTAGGGCAGGCAACGTTTCTGGGGCAGGGAAAGAGCAGCAAAATGGACAGCAAAGAAGGCGGGCAGCCGTAGCAAATGGGACAGTGGACAGAACCGGACCTCAGACGATACCAGCAACAAAGATCCCCTTCGAAAAGCAGCGGAAAGTGGCAAAACTTGGACTGATTTGTACAATCTGAAGGCTGGTTTCTATGGTTTCTTTCAAAAAGTTTTTGTGGATGAAAAGCAGCGCGCGAAAATTACCGGATTGGGCTGCAGGAGATAAAGAACGGCAATAAAGTCTCGTTTCGAGCGGCAAGTGAGATTTTGTGGATTTAGGGGGTGTTTCCAGGCTTGAGTGTTCTCAGTGTTTCTCTGCTATACTGAATTCATCCACTCACCACTTTCGGTACTCTCGCTACCCCACGATTTACAAAACATCCGGACACCACTCTACCAGAAAGATTATGCGGTTATACTGGCCAAAAGTTGATCAACTTTGCAATTTGCGAATTAATTACGAACCTCACTTCAAGTCAGATGTTGAGATCATTCACTCGCCAATTCTCAGTCACATCTCGCCAAATGTCACAAATCAAACCTGTCAAAATCCACTGTCTAGCTGATGTCTGCTTGATCCCAGTACGTGCTTAGCTCTTCATCGTCATCACCAGACACAAGTACTAACCTACCCACTAGATCGGTACTGGTAAGGCCTCTGTCTCCGATGAAGTTGCCCACATCGAAGGTTTAATCCAAAGCAGTGGTCTGAAGTCTACTCTGCACAGTGCTGGTACCACCATTGAAGGCGAATGGACCGAAGTCTGTAACCTGATTGGGTCTTTGCATGAGAGTTTACATAACAATGGTGTTGTCAGAGTTCAAAGTGATATCAGAATCGGTACCAGAACTGATAAATCACAAACTGCAGCTGACAAGATCAAAGTTGTCAAAGAGAAGCTAGCCAAGAATGCTGCTGGTAATTGATGGCGTTCTACTGCTAAATTACTCATGATGTTCATATTTATTACAAAAGTAGTCTAATCAGTTCTTCTCTTCTTAGCTCTTTCCCATGCAGATTTTGGTTTGGAACTTCTCTTGGTGTTCATGTCTTCTCTCTTGTTGTTGAAAATACCCCAGTCTTCACCAAAGAATGTCTCTGTGTCCTGTCTTCTCTTCTTAGCCTTGTCCTTTTTACTCATATTTGTACTTAATCTTGTGAAGTTGGATTCTTCAAATCTCTTGATCTCTTCTTCCTTCTTTCTGTCTCTCATGGTTTGAACACCACCACGACCATTTTGTAAGATATTTGAACCAATGGATTGTTCCACCATTGGAGCATCACCGTTTTCAAGTAAGTATTCTTCCATGGCTTGTAGTTTGGTACCATTTCTCTTTGACTTGGTGGCATTACGGGAATCGTTGAATTCAGAAGGTGGTAATGCAGCAGCAATCTTTGGTGGTCTATATTTCTCTGTCTTTGTGGATTTTTTGGATTCTTTATCGGATTTCTTTAGGTCTTTGACTAAAGCTGATGCATCTGGTCTGTAATTCAATTCATCTTCTGAATCTTCCTCTTCCGAGTCTTCATCTGAGTTCTCTTCTTCATCATCCTCTTGTTTCTGTAGTTTCTTATTCACAGCATCTTCACTAGATTCCTTGTCCATCTTATTGTAGTTTCTCACCATCTTCTCCAATTGATAACTCAACTTCTTTTCCAAGTTCTTGATACCACGCTCAAGAACAACTCTTTGCACAATGGAGTCCTTGATGGCTTTATCCTTTAGCTCGTCATTCTGTTTGGTATCGTTGGTCTTCAGGTTCTCTATTCTCCCCAGTATTATCAGCACCAGGTTGTTGATGTATGATAGCATGGCATTGTTCTTCAAGTCCAGTAGTGAGACACCTTCTGGTAATGATTGATTTGTCTTTGTTAACAGGTCTTGAACCAGCTCTGGAAGATCAGGAGTTTCGACTTTTTCATGTAAATTAGACACGGCGTCGTTGAACGACGTCAGTGAACCATCGATGGCCTTCAGGATCTCTTCCAAAGAGGACATTATGTGTGGAGAGTCAACAGATTGTGTCTACTTACTAGCTTAGTTAAAATTTGAAGTTGGAATTTTTTTTTTTAACAGCAGAGTGCCCTTACCGATGAGCTTTTTGACACAAGTTCTGCTGGTAAAGCGGAAATTGTAGTGCCAGTAGTTATTATTAGGGGTACTTTACCTTGTTAGTACTTTTTGACATTTGTTAGAATATGTCTGGTCATTTTTCAGTTAATTTCAAGCTCATTTAGTGCCTGTTTAAGCCAATTTAAGTGTTATCACCAAGGTGTTACCCTCCTCTCCTGTCTAAAATTTTTTCTGATTTCTTTTTTAGGAGTGTAAAAAAATTTACATACACTCCACCTAACTAAAGACCACCGCCACAAAGACACCAATTCGCAATGGTAAGTTCCCACTGGACCCAACCATCAGACTCTCCATCTGCAGAAGTACTAAAACCCTTTTTTCTAGCCTCAAAACGAATATATCGAGCAACACATCAAACAACACGGTCGTCGTTTGGATCATGAAGAGAGAAAGCGTAAGAGAATTGCCAGAGAAGGTCATAAGATCGCTAAAGATGCTCAAAACTTGAAGGGTTGGAGAGCTAAGCAATTCAACAAGAAGCGTTACGCTGAGAAGGTTGCCATGAAGAAGAAGATCAAAGCCCATGAAGAATCCAAGGTTAAAGGTCCATCTAAACCAGTTGAAGATGATGGTGAAGCCCTACCTACTTATCTATTGGACCGTCAAGAAACCAACCAAGCAAAGGCCATTTCATCATCCATTAAGCAAAAGAGATTGGAAAAGGCTGACAAATTCTCAGTTCCATTACCTAAGGTTCGTGGTATCTCTGAAGAAGAAATGTTCAAGGTTATCAAGACTGGTAAATCTAAACATAAAGCTTGGAAGAGAATGATCACCAAACATACTTTCGTCGGTGAAGGTTTCACCAGAAGACCAGTGAAGATGGAGCGTATCATCAGACCATCTGCTCTAAGACAAAAGAAGGCCAATGTGACACATCCAGAATTAGGTGTCACTGTGTTTTTACCAATCTTAGGTGTCAAGAAGAATCCACAATCCCCAATGTACACACAGCTGGGTGTGTTAACCAAAGGTACTATCATTGAAGTGAATGTCTCCGAATTAGGTATGGTTACCGCTGGTGGTAAAGTTGTTTGGGGTAAATATGCTCAAATCACCAATGAACCAGATAGAGACGGTTGTGTCAACGCTGTTCTATTGGTCTAAGTTGTGTGTTTCTGAGTATGTGGGTTTCATTTTAATGATCGTTTTGGTTTATACATCTTCATATTAATCTGGTTGTTTTGTTGTTTTCTTTTTGGTTTTAATTATTGCATGTACATTATAAGTTCATTATCAAAGCTAGGGATGCTTGAAAGGCATTGTCATGTCTATTTCCCATGATTATTCCATATATATCTGGTGGGTTTAAAGAGTAATTATACGAATACGCTTATAGGGTTGTTGTAGTTGACTTACTATTGACATCATGATTACACGTGCCTAAACTTGTGAATTATATACAACGTGACCATTAGGAGGTGCAGTGTAAGTTGTGCGGCCTACAGACCGTTGATTGGAGTACATATGTGCCTCTGGTGGTTGCAGTGGGGCATGTTTTTGCCCTTGTGGGGCATTGGTTGCCTGTGATGCAATACCACCTTCATCCAACTGACCAGTCTTTTTCATCTCCTCCTGGACAATGAAAGTGTGAACCAACGCAGCATTTCTCGTAGAACAGCCGTTCAACCAGGCCAGTAGGCTCCCCAGGATCGGTGGTAATGATATCAGTAGGTCAAACAGGATATTCCCATGCATCTTTGCAACCAATTTCACCGGCAGATGAAAGTGTTGATCAGCAATTGTCACTAATCTACCATGTATGGCAAACATGAACAGTGGACCCACCACGGGGAGCAAAGCCAACAGTGGAGCCATTCCCAAGCCTAGGTTCACAGGGAAACAGCCAAAGAAGTTCTTGTCATCAAACCAAGCTCGCTTTTGGATCTTTTTCCAAGCTTTCTTTTGTTGTTTTGTACAGCTCTCTGGTGCCTTTCGTCTCTTTCTCTTACCGTTGACTTCAACGTAGAAGGGGTCCTTGGTTTGATATTTCTCACCAGCCTTATCATTGATCCAATCGACAGCATAGTCATAGCCAGGGAGACCCTCTAATTGCTCAGCCCATTGGCTCAGGGTGTTCATTGTGTCTGAGTTAGTTTAGTTTCAAGGCTTGGACGGATGTGTTTGGTTCGAGAGTGTGAAGGGATGTGGTGGACTTCTGTGAAAACAGGGATTTGTAAAAGCACACAGCTGCTAGGTGTCAATATTCAGCACACAGATCTAGTGCACTCGGCTTTTACGGGACACAATCTTGTGTTAGCTGCTTTAAAGAGGTCTCGAAATTTTACTGCCCTCTATTGTTCGGAAATCGGTAGGCGACACAATCACGAAGACTTTTGACACATAAACTTACAACTAGACTCTAGTCAAGAAATGTATCTATCATCTTCATTTAGGAACGTAAATAACACCAATGGAGTCGATCCAGCTACTAACACTACCGAAAAGACCAACGATTTCAAACCCATGTGGAACGGTCAAGGTCCCTTCACCACCACCATCGTTCTTACCAAGCATTGGAGAACATCTATTTTGATCAGTAAAGATTTGGATAGCGTCGACCCAGGCACCACATCTCAGTTTGAAATGTGTGATCTTTTCACCAGGCTGTAATGGGAAGTCTGTGAAATTGTTGGTTTGTTTCCCGAATAACACCGAGCCTTGCACCGGTTGTAACACTTGTTGTGGGCCAGAATCACTTAGACCTAATTTCTTAAATGCCGAACCCAGATGTGATTTGTAATCTCTCTTTGGTAACGGTGGGGCAGCTGTAGACTCCGATTTAGAAGCACCAAGGTCGATTCTGATACCATCAAGAGCACCACCGTGATACACTCTAATATTGACGATTCTGTTCGGATCAAAGACCACTAATGGCTGCTTCTCACCACGGTTGATATCACCAAAGACGCCAGATTTGATACCTGTCAATGGACCTTTTCCCAAACCGAAATCTGATTGGATGAAGTTCTCAGAGCTACCGACCAGTTTTTCAAAATCATCAAAGTTTGATTGTAAACCATCAATGGTCAAAACATGGACTTGAAATGAACCGTCTTGTTTATCCCTTGGTAGTCTTGATTTCAACTCTTGAGCATTGACCAAAATCTCCTTTTGAGAACCTTCACCGCCAATGGATCTAGGCAAATATTCAATGAAGGCATGGGCTAAATCACCTTTGTAAATCTCAATGGCATAGATACCAGTGGCAGATTTCAACAAGGCATTGTTGTCGCCGATAGGCAGCAGAATGGCCTTACCAGACTCACGGTTATTCTTTTGGAAAGTTGGGTCCAAATAGTCTTCTGGTAGAGTGAATGAAGGATGGTGTAAGAACCGTAATAGATCTAGTCTATGCCACGTACATTCATCTTTAGGCAAAACTGGGGTCAACCCACCGGATTTTGTTCTTGAACATGGGGCTTCTCTTGTCAAGAATGATCTATTCAATGTAAGGTAGTCTCTTAGCATGACACCGTGTGTTTGATGAGGACAGCCTAACAAGTGACCAATTTCATGCATAAAGGCACCCAGTGTGATGTTCAGACATTCCCAATGTGTGTCACATTGATTTGCATCATTAGCAACTTCATTGATGTTTGATCTAGTGGTATCTTGGAATGCAAATGGGACCTGTTCCAGGCTTGTTGGCCATGAGTAAATACCATGAGAGCCGAAGATGGCTAATTTGATCTTATCATCACCACCACCAAGGGCTGCGTGTGTCAAGATCAGTTTCAATTTTGGATCCCAATGAGCATCTAAAAACATAACGGCAGCCTGTACAGATTCATTCTGAGTGTTGATAAAGGGAGCACCATAATCTCTCAATGCCTCCATAGCAATACCGAACAGCCCACCAGTGTTGTTACCCTTGGAGTTCTGTTGGGCCAAATTTGGATCTCTCAACTCCTTCATTGTCTTTCTTGATCTAAGAATATGAACCTTGATAGTGTTTCTAAACTTGTGTTTCTCAGATGCAAATGTTGTGTCTTCAGTGTACTCTTCCACAAAGTTGAATGTTCTGTTGCCAAACCCATTTCTCAACATCTGTTCATGAGTGAATGCTTGCATCAAACGACCACCAATTCTCAGTTTCTTAACGGCGAGATCCAGCCCATTACCACCTTCAAATCTCTTTCTCTCCGTCGTGGAATCAAAAAGACCAGGCGAGTCCTTAGCTACCAGAAGACATAGATGAATCGGTTTGTTTTGCAGTAAAGGGGTGTAGTTGATTGTGAATGAGACGGTTTCATCCTTGAAAGAAGGACGTTGGTCTTGTTGTGGATAGCCATTGACGATCTGGCCAGAATAGTGGGTGAAGTATAGTGGGTTTGGACCCGGATCTAAGTGGATCACGGCCTTGAAGAAACCTGAATTGACCTCGAAGTAAAGTGGAGGGTATGCACTGCCCTGGTGCAAGACTCGCAAGATCCCGTTCTTAGCAACAGAGGTTTCACCGTGGACAATTAGCAGCGGAGTGTGCACTGTGCCCTGGTGCTGGATGTTGTAGAGCTTTATCGTCATGGAATGGTGATACTCTGTAGGCTGAATTGGCCGCGTATTCTTGCTGAATCTCGAGTTCGATGAGTTGAATTTGACACATTGGCTTTAAGCCTTAGCGAGTGTGGTGCGTACCGGAACCTCAAAATCGGAACTCATGAGTGACCAATGGGGTCTGGCGGGGCCCAGTGCTTACCAAGCTACAATAAATCATGATCTAACTCACTCTGAGCCACCTAATTGCATAATGTCCCACTTTGACTCACCAGTTTTGTCATTTTCTCCGCCATTTTGGCCCAATTGTTCACCGAAGCTATCAAGTCTCCTGACACGTGCAGAAATGGCAGATTGGAGACACTTCCGACCTCTCCCGGAATTTACCGTTTTCGGCTGTTGATTTTGAACAACGAAGTCCAAAAAATGAACGAAAATTTCAAGAAACTGGTGAAACGTCAGGCCAAAACGTACACAGAAAGGCGTTCTAAACGGATCGATTTATCTGAATTGCCGGTTACAGTAAGTGAATTGCCCTACCGGAGTGGTTTCTGTTAGAATTGTGTGATTTCCAGCTTTTTTGGCCTTTGAATCAGTCGTTATTTTTGGCTGTCAACCCTTCGACACAAACATCAGATCAGATCTAACATCAACACAGGCAAATGTCCAGTAAAAGACGTCAATATCCAAAACAAGCCCTCCAGGCGCAGGCTCCAATTGCTCCACAGGCCGGCTACCCGGGCCAGCCAGGTGCCCCTGTCCAAGCCGGCTACCCTCAGTACCCTGGCCAACAAGTTGATCCAGCTGCTGCCAACGGCGCCTATGGTGCCCCTCAACAGCCAATTGACGCTGCCACCCAGGGCCTGAACAATCTGAACTTAAACGGCCAACAACCGTACCAACAGCCTTACGGTCAGCAACCAGTTGGTGGTGTCGCTGGTACCGGTGCCCCAGTCAACCAATACCCACAACAAGCTGATTACGGCAGTTATCAAAACTACCCAGCTCAAGCTGGTGCTGGTGTCCCTGCCTACGGTGCTCCTGCTCCTGCCTACGGTGGCTACGGCGCTGGTATCGGTAATGCCTCCTCCCCATACGAAGCTGGTCTAAACCAGCAAGCTGCCCTACCAATGAACCAATTATACCAAACTGATTTGTTAAGTGATTTGCCTCCACCAATTGCTGATCTATCTCTACCTCCTCCTCCATTAGTCACCCCAGCTCATGTCACCGCCATCCCAGGTAACCAAGAAGCCAATGCCAAACCAGAATACATGAGATCAACCTTGAACGCTGTCCCAAGTACCAACTCTTTGTTGAAGAAGTCCAAATTACCATTTGCCTTGGTTGTCAGACCTTACCTTTCTTTGACCGATGATGTCAAACCAGTCCCAATTGTCACAGATACCGTCATCTCACGTTGTCGTCGTTGTCGTACCTATATCAACTCCTTTGTTGAGTTCACAGAACAAGGTAGAAGATGGAGATGTAACTTATGTTCCCTGCAAAATGATGTTCCAGCAGCTTTTGACTACAACAAGGATCTAGGTGTCCCAGCCAACAGAAACGAAAGAGCTGAGTTGAACTACTCTACTGTTGAATTTGTTGCTCCAAAAGAATATGCTGTCAGAGCTCCTCAACCATTAGTCTATGTCTTTGTTCTAGATGTTTCTGTTCATTCCATCAAGACTGGTCTATTGGCCACCGTTGTCACCACCATTTTGGAAAGTTTAGACAGAATTCCAAACAAGGATGGTCGTACCAAGATTGCCTTCATTGGTGTTGACTCAAACTTACATTATTTCAACATCCCAGAAGATGATGAAGAAAATGCTGAAAACTCCATTATTGTCGTTCCAGATCTAGATGAACCATTCATTCCATCCCCAGACTCATTATTGGTCAACTTGAAGAATTCCAGACAAAACATTGAAAAGCTGTTAGCCAACATGACAACTTTATTCCAAGACAACTTGGTTCCAAACTTTGCCCTAGGTCCAGCCTTGAAATCTGCCCATCACTTGATTGAATCTGTTGGTGGTAAAGTTGTTGCCTTTGGTTCTACCTTGCCAGACTTAGGTGTCGGTAAATTAACCCCAAGAGATGAAGGCAAATTCGCTGATACTCCAAAGGAAGCTTCTGCCTTGTTCAGTGCCAATGACTCCTTCTACAAATCATTTGCTGTTGACTGTAACAAATCACAAGTTACCATTGATTTCTTCTTAACTGGTTCCAAATACCAAGATGTTGCAACTCTATCCAACTTACCAAGATACACTGCTGGTCAAACTCATTACTATGCTGGTTGGAGTGCTAACAGTCTTGAAGAAGTTACCAAATTGTCAAAAGAAATCTCAAATCACATTGCCTCAGATATTGCCCTGGAAGCTGTTCAAAGAACAAGAGGCTCAAGTGGGTTGAGAATGAACACATACTACGGTAACTTCTTCAACAGATCATCTGATCTATGTTCATTCCCAACTTTCCCAAGAGACCAAAGTTATGTTATTGAAGTTGCCATTGATGAAAACTTGGTGAAACCTGTTGTCTACATCCAAACTGCTGTGCTACATACTACAAACTTTGGTGAACGTAGAATCAGAGTTCTAACAATGGCTATCCCAGTCACTCAAAACTTGGGTGAAGTTTATGCTTCTGCTGATCAATTGGCCATCACAGCTTACTACACTCAAAAGGCCATTGAAAAAGTCTACTCTTCATCATTGAACGATGCTAGAGATCTATTGAACAAATACTTGGTTGATATCCTAACTGTCTTCAAGAAAGAAATCGTTTCTGGTAACGTTGCTGGTGGTGCTGCTTTAACTCTATCTACAAACTTGAGAATGTTGCCATTATTGATCCATGCCTTGACTAAACATATTGGGTTAAGAGGTGGTAAGATTCCAGCTGATCACAGAATTAATGCCCTAAACTTGTTAAGTACCGTTCCAGTCCCACAATTAATCAAATACATCTATCCAACCATTTACTCACTACATGACATGGGTGATGATGTCGGTCTACCAGATGAAGAAACTAATGAAATTGTGTTACCACCAGCCATCAACGCCAGTTCAGAAAGCTTTGAAAGACATGGCCTATACTTGATCAACAACTCCGTTGAACTATTCCTATGGATCAGTGGTGATGCTGTTCCTGATTTGGTCTACGATGTCTTTGGTATCCAAGATATCTTCCAAGTTCCAGTTGGTAAGGGTGAACTGCCTGTCTTAGACAACGACTTCAACATCAGAGTCAGAAACATAATTGACAAGGTCCGTGAAGGCGATGACACCGTTGTCTACCAATCATTATACATTGTCAGAGGTGGTTCTGCTAATGAGCCATTGAATGCCCCATACGCTAAAGAAGTCGGTCCATTGAGACTATGGGCTGCTTCCAACTTGGTTGAAGATAGAATCAACAACTTGCCAAGTTATAGAGAATTCTTGACCTCCACCAAATCAAAAGTTAATGTTTAAGTGAATTGATGGGAATGGACTTGTGTTGTATAGTATTATAATCTTAATTGAAAGAAAAAAGTCACCATTGAATGTTTTTTTGAATGAGCATGATACCAGTAGCTTGTGTGCTAGTCCTGTTTGCAGTTAGACTGGTGCTGTAAGTCCCTTTAAGAACAAGTATTGCGAAGTATAGCTGGTCAAATGCTTCTGGAGGCACTAAAGTCAACTAGCAACAATCCTACTTGCATGAATTGTACTACATTGTTCAAGTTATCAAAAGACCATTCTAATAGGGATTAGAAGCGCTATCACGAAGTCACAATAGCCATGGTACACAAAATATCCGTATGAGCGAAGTCACTCAAATCGGTAAAGCTAGAAAAAGAAATCATCTTAGATGAACAAAGCAGCTAGGGAACCTAACATTGAGACAATCATAGTGGCTCTTAACTTTGAACCAGAAGCTTCGTAGGTAGAGGCAACTGGAATGGTGGAATCTAAGGAAGAAGTAGAGGTGGAAGCAGCTTGGGTGGCAGCGGTGTTTGAGCCTTGGACCTTTGAAGCAGTGACAATGGAACCTTGGGCATTGGTAGTTGGGTAGTAGGTGACATAACCAGTTTGAGTCTTACCATTGGAGTCAGTGTAAGCAACAGAACTTTCACAAGGAACAGTGACAGTAGCAGTTCTAGTGATGCCTTCGGTGACAACAGTAGCAATAACAACTTGAGAAGTAGCACTGTGAGTAATGACCGAACCAGCATGATTGGTAGTAACAGCTCTGGTAATCACGTTAGTCACAGTCTTACCGCCTGAGGTAGCAACAGATGTCTCGCAAGGAACGGTGACAGTCAAAGTATGGACATTGCTGTTAACATCGGTGACCGTATAGACACTGAATGTTTGGGTAGTAGTACCAGTAACGAAGTTACCACTTGCATCAGTCGTTGGGTAGAAGAAAACAACACCGGTCTCAGTTTGACCATCCACGCCAGTGAAAGTTGTGGTGTATGGAGAAGGAACTGAAATCGCAATTGTAGTGACACCGGCAGATGGATTACCAGAAGCATCAGTAGTTGGATAGTGAGAAACAATACCGGTGGCGGTTTCACCATCAGAGCCAACGTAAGTGGTGGTGTATGGGTCTTCGATGGAAACTGAAGTGGTGCTGGAGGAACTCTGTTGGCTGGTTGTTGTTTGAGAGCTAGTTGATGGTGACACGTTCAAGGAAGATGAGGTGTCATCGGATGATGACGATAATCCTAGGGCAGATGATGAAACACTTTGAGATGAAGATGGTAAGGATGAAGAGGAGCTGTCAGAAGAAAATTCTGTTGATGAATCTGCAGACGACGATGATGAAGGGACGGATGAGAATGAAGAAGAGGTGGATGAAGATGATGATGGCGATGATGAGGAGGAGGAGGAGGAGGAGGAGGAGGAGGATGAGGAGGAGGATAAAGAGTCGCTGGTTTGTGGGACTTCGACAACATCAGTGACGTACCCATCGGTACCAGTGGTGTAGTATGAGCTAGTAAAATCACTGGACCAAGTGGTAGTGGTAGTGGTCAATGAAAGCACAGTACCAGAATCATTAACAGGGTTGGACTCATTGTAACCATCTTCTGGTGTAACACTCCAAGTAAAGGATCTTGAATCGGTGCCCCCGTTGGTGCAGCTGGCAGTGAATTCGATAGTCTGTTCAACGGTTTCAGTAATGCTTCTGCTAATGTACCCATTGTAATAGAATCTGTTACCTTCCAAAATACGACCGAATGCTAGAACATATGCGTCATCGCTGACCGTGTTATTGCTGTTGATTGTTAAAGCCTGGTCAACGTCTGGTTGGCCAAAACGGGTAATGCTAGTTGCAACAAAAGCATTGGAATCAAAGTAATAATGAACTTCTTGATTGGAGATACTGAAAGTACCACTTTCAACTCTCCCGCCATCACAAATACCAGCAGGTGATAAATAGGATTGCACTGAGGAGTCGTATGTTGTCCATCTGCTGAAAGTGTAGCCGTTGTTGTCACTATTGTAGCTCACAGAAGTCAAATCCAAAGTACCAGTAACATCACCATCATTAAAGACAAACTTATCGTAATCACCCCAGTAAGAAGCCATACCCTGTCTCCCTTTTCTGATCCCATTATCAAAGACCACAGCAATAGACTTTGTACCTTTAGCAAGGGCAATAGTGTTTAGGTTCATAGCGATAGTACATTCCAAAGTAGAAGCAAAGCCGGAGGCCTCGTCACCAAATTCACCGTCAGAAACGGCATCACAAGTTGCAAAAGTTTCTTCTTCCCCAGTCAGAGTTGTAACCTTCAAATCAAATGACTTTTCTGTTGGATTGTCAAGATTTTGGACAGTCAGGACGTTTGCCATAGAAAGCTCAAAAGTGTCACCAGTAACAGCACCACTTGTCAAGACATTCAACTCATAATCAATATCCATTGACCAAAACCCACCTGGCTGGTTGCCACCAGATAGAAGGACAGGGGTAGAAGCAGCTGTGAAGACGTGTTCAAGTTCTTTAGCAAATGCCAAAGGCACAAATAGAGCGGCACAAAACACCTTCGAGGTTAGCAAGGAGGTAATCATGTTGCAAGAGTATATCGTACATAATTACGACACACTTCATAAAGCAGGTAATGTAACAGCTTTTTATACTGTTTCTGTGTTAGTTGTTTTGTTTCAGCAGAATAGGCAAGAACTTGAGAGTGATATCCCTGTTCATGCTTGTTCTCTAAAATCCCTGTTCCGTTATAGGTTTCCAGTTCAGTCAGTGGGTTGACCTAATCCAGTAATCACTTACTACATTAGTATGGTACTAATCCATTTTAGTTACTATATTATTTACGCACGCATAATATTGGTACGCCTCTACATGTAAACTTAGTTTTTTTTTAACCCGGCGTAGCTGTGCGCTCACTCATAAAGATATAATTAACTCCAAATATGGCTGAAGTTGTAAATATACGAAGTTCATAATGTAAGAGATGTTGTCTTTCTAGTAATGTATCTGGGGCTGGCTACGTCCTGATGTATAACTTGGCAGAAGTAAACCCAACAATATTGTCTACTTACCGATTTTTGTCTTGATCTGTTCTAGACGAGGTCTCCAGCCTCCGTACTAGAGGCCTACCAAAAGATATACTTTTAAAAATATATATTTTCCGCCCTTGCGCCCAATACTGCAGAAAGGTTTTCTCCCTATCAGTGCTAGTGGCTTCCCAAAGAGTCTTGAATAGTCTAACTTGTTTTCCGACTGTATAGTAGAGGAGCGAGCTCTGAACTCTATGGGTTTGGAAGTAGATCGTTTAAAAGAAAAAATCCTGAAGATGCAGTCTGACGTGATGCACCATTATGCAAGTGCCTAATAGAATCTAGATATCATGTGTGTGAGTTCGAGGTGAACTATACTCGAGGTTGAGGATTCTGCACTATACTTCAACCCTACCGATCATAGCACAATACAATGCACTAGTTTAAGTGAATGTTGAAGTGGGTTGAAATACGTGAGTGGAGTTTAACTTTTAATCGAGTGAAAAAACCGACTCCATTGTAAGGAAATAACGTAGTTATTTCTTTCCTGGGTCTTGGAAACAAATGAATTATTTTTATGCTTGATTCTCTTAAATTACTAGGCTTAAGCCATTTTCAGTTGTAATTATGCGTCAACTTGTTACGCAAAGTTGCTGCAGCATGTCCCAGCCATTTCACCACCATAGGGATCCCAAGAGCGGTCGATAAATTACAGTTGTCTCCATTCCCATTCGAAATGGCCATCAATTACATCAGTAGCTGTTATTGGCGCATTCAGTGTGCTCTATGATGCTTAGAGCGTCCGATTGGTCCCCCACCTCTCAAAAAGCAAGCGATGAGACTGTCGATGGCTAGTTTTTTTTTCGGGGATTCACTTTTACCTACGGGAAAATGTGGTTGAAACATGAAAATGGCTATAATATTTCTTCAAGTTATATAGACAGCCGTATCGGAAACCAACTTATTAGAAATCGGATCATGGCCGGCTGAAATTTTTTTTTAACTTGTTCCTTTTTCAATTTCGAAAACAAAAACGTCCTCGGCGGACGTACATGCAGATCAAGCTATAATTATATTAAATTTATAATGCTATATTGTTACGTCTGGGTTACGCAACAAGACCGACTATATAGCGACAGTGTAGTAAGCTTAGTGATCACTAAAATCGATGTGTATTCAAGTGTCTAATTAAGGAAAGGAAAGGGAGAAATCCACTCTATTTATACACGGGATTGCAGCAGAGTGGCAAACCGGTGGCGACTTTCTAGAGTAATGTGGAACATTCCAGAATAGTGTAGTCATGTGAGTAGACCTAAATGGTAAGGTTAGGAGCAATGACCTCACACTATTACATATAATATATTATTTAATTACATATAATATTAATATTTGAGCTACATAGCTGGCGCCGGCGCTTGCTAGAACTCAATGATATTATGGACAGCCTTCCATATAAATTATAGTGTTATATACCGGCGTACACGTCGGGGAGAATGCTGTTAGTTCGTTGTCATTATGTACTGTTAACAACATTACAGTAAGTTAGATCATTTTGACCGAGCTGACTAGGCCGAAAAATATTGAAGTACGAATATGACATTGTGCAGTCAATATTGGACACCAACTCAAGACTAAATTGGCCCTCTGGAGTCCGGAATTCGCTAGTGGCTACGCACTTGCTGCTGGTGCTTAGCTAACGTACTGTGCTGCGGCACCCTCGACGCGTTCATTGGTTTAACAGATGAGCGCTTTCAACCTTTCAACAACAACCAACTTACGATATAAGTAGCTACACACTATCTCTCTATAACACCCGTGTAATGAAGAGCTCATTTTCTATTAACTTTCCAAGTCACCAACAAATAGGCCAAAGCTCTATAAATAACCAAAATTAAAACGACAGCCAAATAATTCTTCCATAGAATAGAATCTAAACCATATTGATCCAAGACTTTTTGACCTGTACTCAAATTACAATTCTCAACACCATTACCACATGAGAATTTCTGACCATCAAATGCAATCTTCATGACAGATAAGATAACGTACTTCAGAGGGCTCAAGTAGTTGAAAACTTTGAAAACAACAGGCATATTCAAGGACATTGTACCACCCATGAAGATAGCAATTGCCATTAGATTGGACAAAGCATTGATGGCAACACCCATGTGATCAAAAATCGTCATAGCAATCATAGAAATTGATTCACCAGTGTTCACAACAACAGTGAACATCAACCACACTGTGAAGAACATACCAGATGTACGTTTCAAACCAACAACCATAACGTAGAACATAGACATGATGAAAGAACAACCAATCTCAAAAGGCAACTCGATTAACAAGTAAGTCAACATGAATTGAGCAGTAGAGTAAAGACTATCCTGATGATCCTTGTAGAATGTGTTTCTCTCAATTGGGTAATAGGCAAAACAGTTGAAGGAACCAATGAAGTAAAAATTGACAATTTGTTGAGCAAGACCAAGTCTGTTTGAGATGGAAGCAGCAGAATGTTTCAATGGAGCATAGTATAAAGTATGAAACACAGCAAGTAAGATGTATTGGGTAGTTCTGGACATTAACACACCATCAGTTCTAACCATGGTCTTGGATTGACGTTGTAGAAGAGTTTTCAAAATCTCAAATGCTGGTGGTCTAACTTGTGTTAATTTTTCAAGTTTGGTATCACGTAAAGATTGTTTGTGTTCTTCTTTAGGAATGGCACGTAAGTTGTTCAATTGGTGTTCCAGCTGTGGGTCAATTAAGACATCCATCAAGTAATCAGCAAAGTTCAGTTCAGCTTCTTCATCTTCTTCAACAACCTTTTCATCGACAGAATTTTTGTTGAATTCAATAGACTCAGTCAAAATTGATGGGGCACCAGAATAGATCAGCTCACCACTCTTTAACAAGACAATCTTATCAAACATCTCAAAGATTTCAAACTTTGGTTGATGAATAGTCAAAATGATGATCTTCTCCTCTTCAATAGCCAAATCTTTCAACAATTGGATCAAGTTCTGTGAAGTGAAGGAATCCAAACCAGAGGTTGGTTCATCAAGCAACAAGATCTTGGAATGTTCATTCAACAATTGGATAGCCAGAGACAATCTTCTCTTTTCACCACCTGAAATACCCTTCTTATTAGAATCACCAACAGGCAAGTTCATGACATCTAGAAGACCAACTTTCTTCATCAGTTCATTGACGATGTAATTAATTTGTGGTTGTCTCTCTGGGTCTAATCTCAATTTGGCTTGGTACCACAAAGTTTCACGAACAGTTAAAGTTGGAATCAATGAGGAGTCATCTTGGACAACATAGGAGGTCAGCTTAGACAAGGCTTTGTAATTCACAGAGGTATTGTTCACTTGAATATCACCAGATAGTTGCAGATTGGAAAAATTGGTACGACCAGTGATCAAGTTCAATAGTGTAGTCTTACCAGAACCAGAAGGACCCATGATAGCATTCAAACCAGGTAGGAATTGTAGATTCAAACCATTCAATAACTTCTTCTCCAAGAATTCACGACCAAGCACTTTGTTCTTCCAAGTAGGCTTTGTCTCTAGTGTAATACCTTTCATGAAAATTTCTGAACCTGGAGTTGGAGCTGGCTTTCTAGAATACATTGGATCACTCAAAACAGTATCCGGGTCAGGAACTTGGTATTTCTTAGAATTGGATTTTCTCTCCTTGACAATCTTGGTACTTGTCCAGTTAATTCTAACCCAGATGAATATAGCACTAGCAGTGTACATGAGGAAAAACCAACCGATGTTGACCACAATAGGAACAGCAAACCAGTTCTGTGGGAAACCTAGATCTTTTAGCACATAAGAACCCGAGTATTCATAACATTGTTCAGCAGTACCGGTACATTTACCTTCAAACCCAGTGAAGTAATTAGAGGTCAAACTCCCGAATGAGTAGTAAAATGAGGCAAGATACTTGGTCCAACGAACGTAGACTGGCATGTCTTTAGCATTAACGAAATAACCACAGGCAAGGTTCTGAACTTGGTAGACAACATTAGTGGCTAATGAAACCATGGACAATTGATAATTACCAAACACAAAACAGAAATGAGCAAGAGCAATACCACAGTCATAAATCATCAACACGTTGAAGAAATAAATACCAAAGTTCATAGTTGGACGTAAGCCCCACATGAAGTATGTGATTGTGCACCATAGTAAGGACACAGGGATATCTTCAAGTAACAACTTTGCCAGTTTTCTCCCCGTGAACCAACTCTTCAACGAATATAGATGATCGTTCTTGTACTCTTTCAGCATGTACTTCCCATCTAACAAACACAATCTTTCAATCTCATACATCAATGGTGAGAACCCAATGATTTCACAACAAACGTAAAGAGCAGAAGTCAAGGTACGGATACCAGCCAAATTGTGTTCTGGTTGGAAAAACATCCAGCCAATAACAAGAGCAATCAAAGTATTGACACCAAGCAACATAAAGATGGACTTGTAGTCTCTGATAGTTAGCAACAAAGTTCTTCTGAAGATGATGTAAGTATCCAAAAAGAAAGAGCTGGCTTTGAATTTAGAGGAAGAGGATTTGAACTTCAAACCAGTGGTCTTGAATGTATCTCTTTTTTCAACAGTGGTATCATAATGTACCGTATTAGCCCAGCTTTCAGTCAGCTTTTCAACTCTCTTCTGTGTCACCATTTCAACTTCCGGAGAACTGTACTTATCAACACTTGAGATTCTTAACAAGAAGTCAGCAAAGTTAGTCTCAGCAACATCACCAAGGACACTTTCCAAGCTCTTGAAATAGTCGACACCATCTTGCAAAGAACCATAGTACATCATAGCACCACCTTTAGCCAATAAACAAATCTTGTCAAACAGGTCCATGATCTCAACACGAGGTTGGTGGATCGTTAGAATCACAGTGATACCAAAGCGGACACTCAGTTGCTTGACCAATGAGATTAGATTGATTGATGAAGTTGAATCTAGACCTGTAGTTGGTTCATCCAAGAACAGCAGTGATGGTTTGGTCAATAGCTGCAGCGCCAAAGAGACACGACGTTTCTCACCACCAGATAGAGTAGACACTTCATGGAAATCATTAACAATGGTATCTCTGACTTTCGTGAGACTTAGGGCATCAATAAGCAAGTTGATCAGTTCTTCTCTTTCAGCTTTAGCAGAATCCTTTAGCTTCAATTGAGCAGTGAAATTGAGCAGTTCATAAACGGACAGACCTGGAGTGAAAGCGTCTTCTTGTAACAAGTATGAGATCTGTGGATGCGATGGAGTGTAATTGATCATACCTTCGAATTTAAAAGGGGATGAATCGTTGTTAGGCAGCCTGGCGGAAAGTGTATTCAACAGCGTAGTTTTCCCTGAGCCGGAGGAGCCCAAGATGGCCATCACTTCACCTCTCCCCAGGTCAAAGTTCAGGGATCTGAGGATCTGTTTCGCCACAGGGTCCTTTTCCACATCTGTACTATTCTGTTTCTTCTTCCGTAGCGTCACCGTGAGGTCTCTGACGTTCAAGGAGACTCTGCTGTCCTCAGGGACATACAATGGGGCGTTCACTTCTGTCATTTTCAGCAATGGAGAAGTTGAAATCTCTTCTCACGGAAGCCTGAAACCTGGAAGTCCCGTCGTTTTATATGTGTCAGGTGTGTAGATTTTCAGGGAAAAAAATATTCCGATTTCGCGACACATTAAAGCCGTTTGCGCTAACTTAGCGAAGAGCCAATTCCGATATTTTGCGTTCGGCCTTGGCTTTTCTCGGAATGTTGGGCTAATTCCGACGATCCTCGCAAATTTAGTGTTTTGGCTCTCATAACCATCGGTTGGAGAGTACCGAATTAGGCAGGTGCAGTACGGTCGGGCTCGGGAATAGGAGTCTTGGTGGCGCAATTGTGTTATGACCATGCAAGGAGTCGGTATTTTGTGTTGTTTTGTGGTGTCTTATGAATACTTTCAGTCACCAGTGACTAAAATGCCATGCAAATAGCGCTGCCCGTCGACTATAAACCCCCGTTTG
The DNA here is from genome assembly GCA_030574855.1 of Taiozyma rabaulensis. Taxonomy (NCBI): domain Eukaryota; kingdom Fungi; phylum Ascomycota; class Saccharomycetes; order Phaffomycetales; family Wickerhamomycetaceae; genus Taiozyma; species Taiozyma rabaulensis. The sequence continues at coordinate 58,238 of JAJMFP010000195.1, forward strand.
GGGAATTTCGAGCCGATACGGTACAAGAACTCAGTGACGTGGGTATAACCTTGGCCTTGGCTCTTCGTATAGCGTATAGAAAGTCTACGTACACGGCACCATTAGTTCGTGTAATATTGCAGTGTGTACTCTCAGTGTTGAGAGGGTTCATGAAATTGTTGCTTTCTGGTCCAGGCTGGATTTTTAACCGATAATTATATAATTGGCGCTAAATACTAGCACCAACGTTCTAGCACACTTTATAATGGACGCCAGCTGTACTAACATACTGTATAATGTGACTCAGTCATAATGTATAAGGCAAAAATATATTAATTATATAAGTTATAGGATTAAAATCAGTAATAAATAGTTGAGACCTAGGCCTCTTTTTCAACAAAAAAACACACATTTCATAAATTCATACCATTCATCATAAAGGATATTCACAGCAATCATCAAAATAACGTAACCACCAAAGGGTTCTTCACTTCTTTGCATTTTGCAATTCATTGTAGAAACTTCTGTAAACTTCATAATCAAATTGTTTGAAATTCCAATCCAACTCAATGAACTTCTTAGAGATCTCCACGGATTTGTAATGATAGTTCCAGAACCAATCCTTCTTATCATGGGAAACAACCATTTGGGCACCAGTACCATTGTCATTCTTCATGATGGCACGACCTGTCAATGACACTTTAGCACCCTCGATGTTTTGTAAACCACGACCATGAGGCAATGGGAACAAACTTTGAAAGATTTCATAAGCGGCCAAAGTGAACCCGAATTGTGGAGAAGAACGTAACACACGGGCAGCACCACCTTTGAACAAAGACTTCCAAGATTCTTCAACGACAATGGTCTTGAAAGCATGGAAAATACCACGATAATGAGTTTCACCAGGTTTTGGAACAATTTGTAAACGGGTCTTGATAACATCACATGGTGTAGTTAAAAAGGCAGCAGGCATACCAGCTAACCCACCAGCGGCTAATAGTTCCCATGTTTTCAACTTGTTACGTTTCCCCTGTGTTGTTGAAGAGGCATTAGGATCATAGTTGAAGAAATCTTTCTTTAAATGGGCATAAGTCGGGAAGTAAATGGCACTGAATGGGACATCACGTAATAAACAAGCAGAGGCACCTTTGTATAAACCAGTGATACCTAAACCTCTGATAATGTTCATGGCAGAAGTACCGTATTCACCACCAATTTGTAATCTAATCTTGACGATTTCTAATGGATTCGTAAAGACAACTTGGCAAGCACCGGCCATTGCACCGGCAAACACCTCATATCTTGGTTTGATCTCTTTGGTAACTTTGTTCATGAACATAGATCTCACCAAGTCATTAACTGTTAGTTTGATGGCCTTTTCTGGGGCAACACCGATCAATTGTGGTGCTAAACCGGAGTATAGACCTTTGATACCTTCATTCTTAACAACTTTCACCAAACAGTCTAGAGAGTTTTTATAAATCTGTTGACGTTGAGCTTGCATTCTAGTCTTGATCAAATCAATTGGATACACAATAGTGGCACCAAATGCACCAGCGATAGAACCTAATGAGAAGTTGTAAATGGAGTCAAAGATCGGATAGAAATAGAAGTTTTGGTTTTGTAAAGGGTTGTTCATGCTCGGTTCATTAGTCAAATGGGATGGGATATTATTTGGATTCAACAAATTCAACAAATCATGGATGTATAATGTATTGGAAACAGGATCATGATAGTTGATTGGTTGGTCAGTCTTGGAAGGTGGTTGATTCAAGGCCAATTTGAATAACAATGAGATTTGGGCACTTGAGAATTGAGTTAAATTGTTAATCTTGTTGAAAGATGGTGAAGATTCCAAATTTAGGAAATCGATAAACTCCTTCTGTGTGATTGGGATTGATTTGTCATTTGGATCAGTGATCTGTTGACGTGTGGCACCACCTGTATCTTTATCTCGAGTGGAATAACTTGGTAATAGTCTCTTTAGTCTATAGTATTTAACAAACAGTTGATTCAAAACGTCAAAGTTGGCAATCAAGTAGTTCAAGTCTTTATAAATGGTGAAGTTGATTGGTTTGGAATCGTCTAAGTTCTTCATTAAAGAAGTGATGAAAGTTGATGAGACTCTATGGCCATGAATGTGATCGATCAAATAGACCAATTGATCCTTTGTGATCTGATGACTCTTGTTAGCGATTGAGATGAACGATTGGTTGATCTTGTAGTTCATCCAGTCGTTTTGCAGCAAAGTGATGATGGAGTTTAGGTTGATCTTGGAGTCGTCGCTCGTGTAGAACTTGAGGTAATTTTGGAACTTGTGCCAGTCCACGTCGAACTCATGGTTTGTGTACTTTTGTAAATTCTGCAAGATGTTCATGATATTGGAGGTCTCGACGTACAGGTCGTCGAACTTGACAAACTTCTCGTTGTATGTGATGCTCTTGCTCTTGGTGGAGGGGTCCTTGGGGCCGAACTTGCGCATGAACTCGTACATGAAGATGTACTGGTAGTTCTTGTTGTTGTTGATGAGGTTGTTGAAGTGGAACCAGTCGGAGACGGAGAGGTAGCCCTTGTTGTTCTCGTCGATGGTGAGGAAGATCAGGCCGAAGGTGTCGTTGGGGATGCGGGTGAGGTGGTTGAGCTTGAGGGACTCGTCGAAGGAGAGCAGCTTGATGAAGGCGTCGTAGTGGAGGACGAGCTGCTGGGTGGAGGCATCGTACGTGGCGAACTGCTTGAAGATCTCGAGCTGGATCTTCTTGGACTCGCTGGAGGTGGACGGCAACTCCATGGTCTGGGTGGTGGGCGGTGGCGGCGCTTCGCTTTGGGGGCCTTCTGGTGCTTTTGTGCAGCGAACAAAGCGCTTTTAAGGCCAGGAGAATTTTCTGTCGCCAAATCCAAAGTTCTATTCGCAGCCGCCGAAACCGGCAATTTTCGCGGGCCCGAGGCTGTCCCAGGCTCCAGAATCTGGGGAAGTTTTGCGCAGAAGCTGGCGCAAAAAGAAACGGCGCCTGGCCACGGCCAATGGGAAACAGCGCAAAGTCAGGCGGGAAAAGCTGGCGAAACAGCGGATTCTGGCGCTGTTTGTGGGAGAGTGAGCACAGGGAGACTACCCAGACCACCACCACTGCAACCACCACTGCAACCAGCTCGCTCCCAGCTCGCTCCCAGCTCCAGAACGCGCTCTTTGGCGTCGCTGAGGCATTTCTCTCTTACGGAATAATTTCACTTCTTGTTCGGGTAAATAGATTCGGCTATACGCCGTTTAGGGCAAACCCCTGTTTCTTTTCCTTTCAAATTCCTCGCTTTGTTTACCAACCGTGCAGCCAGAGTGGAGTACCACTACGGGATAATTAAGGTTATATTCCTCGATCTCAGCTGGAGATGGGGACCTATTACTCCTTTGGTGACTGGGATCTCCGGCCATCGCGTATTTAAACTGCTTCCAGCTGTCCCTCTCGACCTGGCTCGCCGGCTCGTGTGATTGGCCCGTGTGCTGGGGACTTGTATGGACTCGTGTGCCATTACTATGCTCAAACAATGCCTGTCACAGCAGTAGTAATTAAAGTACAAAGACCCCAACCCCTAGTTCTACGCACTCCAGATTTCATCTACTGTCATATCCAAAAAAGCAATCATGTACATTACACCAGTATATCAACAGTACAAACGCGGATCTGATCGCTTCATGGACGTAATCTTCTTGGATCACGAGGGAACAATGAGGCACGACGGATGTTTTTCAAGTCCAAGTAGAACATGACAACTCTTTCCAAACCGATACCACCACCAGCATGAGGTGGACAACCATAAGTGAAGGCATCAACGTAATCTTTCAAACCTGGGTCTAATGGGTTTAATTCGTGTTCTTTCATTCTTTGTGATAATAATTCTGGATCATGGATACGTTGAGCACCTGACAAGATTTCTTCACCTCTCATGAAGAAATCATAAGAGTTGGAGTATCTTGGATCTTCTGGATCTGGCATGGTGTAGAATGGTCTAATGGCCAATGGGAATTTATCCAAGATGTAGAAATCAGTGTCATATTCTTCCTTGACCAATCTACCCAATAATTTTTCATCTTCTGTACTCAAATCATCAAAATCACCAATGTCGGCTCTACCACCTTTGGTTCTCAATAATTCGATACCTTCTTTGAAATGTAAACGAACCATCTTACCGTCTTTTGGTAATTTGAATTCTTCAACTGGGAATTGTTTTCTCACAATGGCGATTTCCTTAGCGTATCTAGTCTTCAATTCAGTGAAGATGAAGACGAACAAATCTGATAACAAGTCCAAGACTTCATGATAATGTTCTTCAAATGAAGTTTCCAAATCCAAACCAACAAATTCAGTCATATGACGATGGGTGTTTGAATTCTCAGCTCTGAAAACAGGAGCAACTTCAAAGACCCTTTCGAAATCAGCAGCAATCAATTGTTGTTTGTATAGTTGTGGTGATTGGGCCAAATAGGCCTTGGTCTTGAAATAAGTGACTTCAAAGACGTTAGCACCACCTTCAGATGGAGCACCCAATAATTTTGGTGTATGAATCTCAGTGAATCTCTTGTTTGTCAAGAATTCTTTGAATAGACTAGTGACACCGGCTTGAATCTTGAAAATGGCTTGATTAGTCACGGTTCTCAAATCAATAACACGAGATTCTAATCTAGTGTCCAAATTGACAATTGGTAAACCGGCAGCCTCGGCATCAGCATCGGATCTTGAAGCGTCTTCGATCAAGATTGGTAATTGTTGTGGAGTTTCAGCAATGGTATAGATCTTGGAAACGTGGATTTCAACATCTTGAACAGTAGCTGATTTGATCAATTCTTCAACTTTTCTAACAGTACCATGGACAAGGACAATTGATTCCAAATTGATAGAACCGGCCCATTTAACCATCTGTTTAGAAATGGATTCACCATTGGATTTAATCAAAGCTTGGATCAAATTAGATTGTTGTCTCAAAGTTAAAAAGGCTAGAGTGGCACCTTGTTGTCTACTAGCGTTCAGTCTAGCTCTAAAGACAACTTCCTCACCATCATTGGCAGCACTTAGATCTTCGAATTGGACTCTTGGCACACCGGAACGGGATTGTGATTGGATTAAAGGTAATTTACCATAGTTTTCCTTAGCTGGATCATTAGCGGCCTTAGCAGCCTTTTCAGCTTGTTCCTTGGCTAATTGAGCAGCTCTTTCAGCCTTCTTACGTTCTTTTTCCTTCTCCTTTTCCAATTTCTTTAGAGCTTTCTTGGATAATGGTTGACCATCTGGACTATGATAAAGTTGTTAGTAAAATCGATTCAGCGATGACACATAGCTTTGCAGATAATCACTCACCCTAAGACAACTTCAGCAGGAGCAGCATCAGTAGAGGCAGCAGCAGGAGTTTCCACTGGCTTTTCAGACTCGTTGATTGACAACTTGGCCAAGTTTTCAGAGTTCTCGGACATGTTCAATTGTATGAATTTGAGGTGTGAATCTTCAACTGGACTCTATAGCTTTTTCATCAACTTTTTTTTTGAACCTTCGACAAAAATCGCGGGTTAGGAAGCCCGCGTATTGGATTTTTTTGTTAGTGCTGAAAAGTACGCTGGGAAGTTACAGCAATCATAGGGTAAATTTCAGCATAGTGAATTTGTATAGCAAAAGTTCAGCACTGATCCTCCATGAGTGTACACCTTTAGGCTTTGGAACTTCCGTTCCATTTGCTGCAAATACCGTCGTCGAGACGAGGACTGAGTCACTGAGACGTGAGCACTCAGTAGTGAGTACTAAGAGCTCAAGGGGTCAGGGTCAGAGTCTGTAGTGCGTCATATTGACTCATCGTGATGGCCCATGGGCTTCGTCACCCGTACACCGTACGGTAGATATATGTCAAAGATGGGTGCTGCCGCACTCTGGCACGAAATAGACATTGACGTTGCCAAGAATAGGATCAACGGCTAGTTCACGAGGATAATTACGTCAAATTTAACATCCATTGCAATCGAGCGTATAGCCAATAAGTGTTTGGCTTCATGTCACATCTGTCGATAAGTTCATGCTGGAGCTTGTAAAATTATGACGTACGTCATGCAGTAGCGGCCAGCTCGTATATATACTTGGGTAATAAAGACCTGCGCGGCAGCTTATCAGTGCGTGAGCTTTGCCACATCCACCTCGTTATTTCAAAAACACCCACAGGTGACAGGAATAGCGGAGAGGCGCTGCCAGATTTAATAAAATTAAGAGAAAGTACTTATTAGCACAGATATCCCCATTCTGATTGAGTTCCTCTACAACTCATCATACCCGAACTGAACAAGACCCACTATGTTACAAGCTCTTGCCTTATTTACAACTTTGATGCTGATGTTTCCTGCGCAGGCATCAGCTCAGTTGCTAGCGCCAGCTGTTGCCATTGACATGGACTCCGGTGACATCTTTGAATATCCTATCAACCATCACGTCTTTGAATCCTTTGATGATTATGGTCAGCTTTACAAACGTTCAAACGTTCACAACTGTGCTCTGGCTGTCTCCTCTTCAGATGTTGGTTCTTTCAAAGAGCGAGAAGGAGCTGTAAAATCCTGGTCAGAAGCTTTGAAAGCTAGTGCTGAGTATATCCATGACCAATCAAGAAAGAAGCAACGCGGCCTGGGGAATGTCTTAATCGGTGATATAACTTTTGTCTATTCGTCTGGGCCAACATGTCATACCACAGCTAAGAAGTCTACAATCCAAGGTGCGCTTGAATTAGCATTGGACAGATATATCGCTCACAACTATAACGCTGTTTGGTGTTTGAAACTGACACATCATGGGAAATGGAATGGTTATCTTCTAATTGGGCCTGAGGAGTCTAAATGGGGTAATCTGTCTTGTGGGAACGACAATGCAGGTGGTGAATGCGTCTCGGGTGGTAAAAAAGACGCTTAAGGTGGGCGCTTTTTTATACAATACATTTCTTATAATCATATTGACTAATCATATTAAGATCTATAGCTGCTGATGTAGGTAATATGACTTTTGAGTTTGAACTGCACTTCACAGCCCTAATCACACTAGTATTAATGGCCGGTGCTGTCTGGTAGGTTAATTATACAATGGCTCCAGTTTTGTGGATTAGAGATTACAGGAACAGATTCTGCAAGATTACTTCAAATGTCTTGATATTCTAAATGGTTATATGTTTAATGTCATTAATCAGTGTTTGTAGCAGCCGGTAAGACTACATTACGAGACCAACAAAGATGTGATTATACTTCATTTGCGAGACTATATAGCCTTGAGATGATCGGTCATTTATATACTAGAAGGTATTGCATGCTACTATTTTCTGAGACCAAACTACTCATGAGCATTCAATATTAAAGGCAAAATCATAATAACATACATTCAAAATATATCAAAGGTCAGCTTCCAGAGCTCGCAACTGATAATCATGTAGACCGGTAAGCCTTGGACAGTATCCTCCATTATAATTATGTGCGATTCCTGACCGGCTGGCGATACCAAAGAAGGAGTTGCCATCAAAGCATTTCTGGATGGTTCTGTGCTTGCAAGGATGTCTTTGAACTCGGAATAAAACTCGAACATGATTGTGAATCTTGAATATATTTGACTAATGTATATAGTTGCTCTAGGTGGTCTATAAAAAAGAGGGAATCTGGCCTTTTAATAGTCGCCGTTTTCACTGGCTGAAAGTAGGAATTTTACTAGATGACGTTGCCAAGAGATATATTGAAGCAAGTCGCTAAAACACGATAGCAGCGTGACATCAAACTTTGCCACTTTTGAAATCAATCAAACTCTAGTGTTTCGAATTAATTAGTTTGGCGTACAGCTTTTGATAAGAGCTTTGATCAAGTACAGATGGAACAATTTAAGCGCGATCTAATTAAAGTTTTGACTACCAATAGAGTGACGTATGTCAGTACTAAGAGTGTTGCTTTTGTAATTCTTTCTCTTACAGAGATAGTGAAAATGGAATTGATCGAACGTGGTTCTCCATGCCATGTGCGGCAAAATTCTGTTATCAGCTCTCCACAAAAAGACCGATACACATGAAGAGGAAACGATCATCAACGTCATTTCATGCAAAATCATGCCACGGGTAGTCTTTAGCCAGAGTCACTGTTCGAATGACACAGAGAGTTCAATTAATCTTTGTATCTCCCAGTTCAGTCGTACCAAGTTCTAGTTTACTGCCAAGGCCTATTGTTCTCGTAAATTATGGGTCATAGTCTATAGAGGCTAAAGTATAGAGATCAGACCACCGTTTTCCACTGTAACTCTGGAGTGTACAGCTGCCATCCTCGCTGGATGAAGATTAGTCCAGACTGCAAATTGCAATGGCCGTGGCTGAGTGCTTTTTGATAGTCCAGATCCATTAGAATACTGTGACGTCATTTCAAAAGTACTGCTTCATAAATTGTCTGTTAATGGCGATCGCGAACTGGTTTTTTTCCCCTTCGTGGCCAGCTACACGATTAAGTTGTGATTCAAAACCAAGTTTCATCTAGATAGGACTTTAGATCTCTATAGATAAATTACAATGTCTACCATCGACGCGTCACGCAGCTACAGCCGGCCCGCTAGGCAATGATTCAAAACAATTAACATTTATTCTTCTGGTTATTGAGAGTATTGAAGCTATTGTGCAGGATCCTACTGGTCGTTATTGGTTTATGCTCTCTGCTGGCATCATCCTGCCTATCCAATTCTTTATCATTATGCCGCTATTAGCTTTCAATATCTTTGCTCGCGTGTTTTTTGATACTGATGCTGCTACACTTCTATTGCCAAAGGTTGAGAAGCAATATCCCAATTGATTAGTTTATTATAGCTGGTCTTCTGTCGCATCTAGCTCTATTTCTTTTAGTTTCCTTTCAAGTTCCTCTTGTTTCAGCCTTTGCTTTTCTAAACCCTCCCTCTTCTTTCTTTCCCTTCTTTCCTCCTTTGTCTCCTCTTTCTTCTCCTCATCCTTTGTATTGATCAATATCTCAATGTTTTCATACAGCTGTTTCAACTTCTTTGTATTCTCTCTGAATCTATCGTGTGACAGTTGTGTGATTAGTTCTAGGTAGTCCTCAGTGACGAAACATTTCAGATCTTCACCGTCCAAGTACCCAATTGGAATGTCCAATTTGATGCTGATTCTAATAGCCACGATGTTATTCGTACCGATCCCACTTTCTCTAAACCCACAGTTCATCGCCGTTTGGTATAATTTGGAGGCACTCTTGAAATCACGACACTTGACATGCAGAATCAAAGCTTCGAATTTGTATAGGATGTATCTTGTCTCTTCTGAGTACTTCTCAGCCTTGACGTATTGGAATGGCTGTGATTTGTACCAATTATCAAGCTTATCATCGTCATGGGTGACGAACAACCAACGACCACCATCACCTTTCCCACCAATCTTGACATCGTTTTCTTTAACCTTGGAGCCCTCCAGAAAGACACTGACACGACCGGAACAGGACGAGGTAGTGACCATGTCTTTGTGTGAGTTTATCAGGTGCATTATCGGAACACACAGCTCATCGATGGAGCCCTTTGGCGAGGCATCGGGCACCAGACCCAAAGTCTCGTTGATTTCGTGGAGGATCAGGGCCTTCTTCTGGTCAAACGGGTCCTGTGACATGGCGTGTAGTAGTAGTAAACAACCAGAAATACTCTTTCTTTGTGTCACAGCAAGATCTCAGCTCATCTCGAGAAAAAGTTTATCTTGTGGCGCCTACCGTTTTCCGAGCCTGACTGAAAATTCCGAAACTGTTATCTACCAACCACTCAATAAACAACAGCTTTTGCCACACAAACACACCCCACAACTCACTCACACTTCACATACGAACAATGTCACAGCCACTCGTGCTAGCAGAGCCTTCGAACGACCCGGACAGAGCCACCATCCTGCTGATGGGTCTACGAAGAGGCGGGAAGTCCTCCATCTGCAAAGTGGTGTTCCACAACATGCAACCCTTGGATACATTGTACCTCGAATCCACCTCCAAGCCAACCACAGAGCACTATTCTTCGTTGATCGACCTGGCCGTGATGGAACTACCTGGTCAATTGAACTATTTCGAACCAAGTTACGACTCTGCTGCGCTGTTCAAGAACGTTGGTGCCCTGGTCTATGTCATTGATTCCCAAGACGAATACCTGAATGCCCTTACAAACTTGGTGATGATCATCGATTACGCCTACAAGGTGAACCCAGAGATCCATATCGAGGTGTTAATTCACAAGGTTGACGGGTTGAGTGAAGATTTCAGATTGGATACACAGAGAGATATCATGCAACGTATCGGTGATGAACTGTTAGATTTGGGTATCGAGGGTGTCCAGGTATCATTCCACTTGACATCTATCTTTGATCATTCCATCTATGAGGCCTTCTCCAGAATTGTGCAGAAGTTGATTTGGGAATTGCCAAGTTTAGAAAACCTATTGGATAATTTGGTCCAGCATTCCAAGTTTGAAAAGACCTTCTTATTTGACATCAACTCCAAGATCTACGTTGCCACAGACTCTTCACCAGTGGACATCCAAACTTATGAAGTCTGTGCCGAATTCATAGATGTCACTGTCGACTTGAATGATCTTTATGGGAATGATTCACAATTGAAATGTCAATCCGTGTTACAGAACGGGTACGTCTTGACCTTCCATAAGATGATTAGAGGTCTGGCCTTGGTGACATTGATTAAATCAGATGTTGAGATAAGTCTGAATCTGATAGATTACAACATTGAAGTGTTCAAGAATGCATTGAAGAAGATTTGGAAGAATTCTTTGATCCAAAATACTCAGCAATAGAGATCAATTTCCCTTGATCGTCGACTGATTGACCTGTAGACTGAAGATATGACGCTTGGTGACAGAATGGCGGACTCTCAGCTTGAATACGAGCATACCAATATAATGTTAGAGACGCTAGATGCGTAATTGAAGCTCGGCTACGGCTAGATGATCATTTTCAAATAACAGTATGTATCACGAATCAAATATCAAGCAGTTGTTTAACTCTGTAGGTCTCTGTTACCTTTTCAAGTTCCTCTTTTGTGATAGTTGCGTTTATCTAAGCCAGAAATGTATACTAAAGGTCCACCAGAATTCTTGGTTTCTGTCAATGCCCATAAGAAACTATCAGCGCTGAAGTCGTTTGAGTGAACAATATCTAACCCGTGCATTCTTTCGAAGACAGCAATGATACTTTCTTTTGTTTCTCCGTCCAAGTCCTTCAATTCCTGCTGTGACAAAGCATCACCAACGCTTTGCATTAGAATGAAGGCACCGTGGAAAAGTGTTGTCAATTGTGAATACTCCTTTGATTCTTCTCTCGAAACGTCCTTCATTAGACCTGTTAACGTGACATTCGGAACACGGACTGAGCCTGAAGCGATGGCTGAATCACAGGATAATGTTCTCATGATTAAAGATTCGTTGATAGCCATATCACAACTAACCTGCATCAAATTGATATGATTCTCGTCATGTTCATTTTCATCTTCAAAAGGGTTGTACTCTTCTGTTAAGTTCCGGCGGATATTCTCTTTATCCCAACAATTTGGCGCATAGATTTTGATAACTGGCCACTTCCGGATATCACACTCTTCGTGACCTGATTTGTGGTTGTGCAAAAGCTCCTTCTGCTGTTGATCAAGCTTAGATGTTGGGAATAATTCCAAGAAACTTGGTTCAATTCTGAAAACCATTGCAAAGTCTGAAGAGTTGTGAATCATATATTTCTTGTATTGTAGGAAATTTATTTCATAGTAGCTCATTAATGATGGGTCATAATGTGGAATTTCATAAAGAGATAGTGATTCGCCGTCCAAGACCTCTTTACCAAACCCAGCGGCCGACTCTCTGTCAGTGATAGGATTGAAACAGTTCTTGGATGATGTGTATGTCTTCACTTCTTTAGCAGCCTGCAGCAATTGCTCTTTTTCCCTCACAACCTCTTCAAAACCGTTGAACTCAAAGCTGAAGAAGGATAAGATCATAAGTCTTATGTTTTCTGGTTCAAAGATCGGAAAAGGACCATATATCTTCAGCCCCAAAAACCCAAGATCATCAACCTCTTTAGCTAGGTCCAAAAACATGATATACTTCCCATCGATTAGCAACCCTTTGGAACACTGTGAGCGGTTCAAGCTTTGGAGACACTTGTTCAAAACCTTTTCGAAAGCGGTAGTGGAGTCAAAGTCCAATAAAGAGCTTAGATCCTCGCTCATCAATTTCCCACCACTTACAGGGCATACTGCGGCTTCAATTGAATCATTAGCTTGTGATAAGGACTTTAAGACCTCACATCATCAGTGAATAACTCTTCTTGTACTTCTACCATACCAAAGACGAATAGCGGAATAAACCGTGGTCTCCTAGGTGATGGAGCACTAAGCACTGGTAATGACAGAAGAAAGTCTGAATAGCCCCACAAATTTAAAGCCTCCAGGCTTCGGTTCTGGTCAAAGCCAACACAGTTAGTATAGTGGCTTCCTACAGGGGAATCGTTGGTGTACACTGCAATGTTGTTTATCTTTCTTGTAAGCTCCTCGTAGTGCTCAATGAGTTCCTGCTGTGTCATTTCTGGCTTACCATCCTTGGAACAACATCTTTTGAAACTCAATTCCAAGAAAGGCTGGATGGTTGCGATAATTTGGGATCTAAGGAATGACTTACAACCTTCTCTACTCTCAATTTGTGGTCCATAAAATAGTAAAGTAGAAACCAACCACCGTCTGTAGTCAGCTGCTTGCCGGTCGCTCATTGAAGAGATGACCTCTGAGATGTCAGAGGCAAACAAATTAGGCAATGGATAGTAAACGAAAAACTTTTCAACATCACTCGATACTGTGAGAGAGGCTGAACCTTTCAGAGTTGGGTCCGTTATAGTGTGTAGGGCGGTAACGACGATCTTGTCTTCCCATGTATCTGATTCATCTTGAAAGCGAGCGATTTTGTCGCCGATCCTGACAGAACCAAATGTGAATATTACCTTGGGGTAGTTCATAGCAGTTGATCTAGTGGGTCCCAGACTGATATCTTGGGCTGGAAGCCTTGAGTTAAGAGCAGCTAAGACAAAAGTGTCAGTGGGTGTTGACTTCCCGAATGCCTTCGGTTGTGGGTGGCCTTCATCGTCTTGTAAAAGGATCTCTCGCGCGTTTGCTGCCAGTACAGTACTCTGGAGACCCTGTGAAGCTGGCTGTGGACTCATAATAGCACTGGAGTGTTAAATAAATAACAAATGCTAAAAGGGCGGCAGAGCTTTTAAATGCGTCTAGAACGTGTTCGCGAACAGAAAACAAATGTTTTTTTTTTTTTTTTTTCTGTATACGTACTCTTGACTTGAAGCCAGATCAACAGCCCAGACAACTCAATTAACGCTGCTGAAACGTGGAAAATGGGCGATCTTAACAGCTATCTCCAGCAGAAGTACTTGTCCAAACCTGAGAAGCGTAAGAAAGACAAAAAAGAGAAGAAATCCAAGAAGCAGAAACTTGATGGGGGTATCATCATCGAAGACAGTTCTTTCTCCATTTCGAACACAACGCCCAAAGAAGAACTTATAGAGACCACGAATGCAGCTGATGAACGCATAATCACAGAAATGCCAAAGAAGAAAGGGTGGAAGGTTGTCGGAACGAATGAAATCATCGAGAAAAGAGTGGAGGAAGAAGAAGAATCCCAGCCGGAACCATTGATGGCTTCAGGTGCCAAAGCCGGTTTACAAACAGCGGAACAAGTCGCTGCCCAGATCAAAGCTAAGGAGGATGCAGAGAGGGAATACCTCAAGACTCAAACTCAGGAATCAATGGGTGCAACAAACGAGACTGTGCACAGAGACGCTTCTGGTCGTAAGATCAACATTGAACAACTGAAAGAACGTGAAAGACAGAATAGAAGACTGGAAGAAGAGGAGAAAGAAAGAAGGAAGAAAGAAATGAACATGGGTCTGGTACAGAAATTGCAAATGGAGCAAAACAGAGCTCAATTGGAGAAAGTGAGTAAATCTGGTCTGGCGAGATATGCTAATGACGCTGATCTCAATGAGGAACAGAAACGGAAAGAATTGGATGATGACCCAATGCTTTCTTTCAACCCTTCCAAAACTTCCAAATACGTTTCTTTAACGGGGAGAAAACTATATAGAGGTGGTTTCCCAGAGAACAGATTTGGTATTGCTCCAGGCCATAGATGGGATGGCGTCGACAGATCGAATGGATTTGAAAAGAAGTGGTTCAGAGCTCAACAGGAAAAACAAAGACACAAGACATTGTCATACACAATGCAAGAGGATGAATAAATGATTCTTAATGACCCATATCACTACATCTTTGTAAAGTTTAAAATACAGTATATATTAACAATAAAATCACTCTCATTAAAAGAACCAAATTGAAACATCGAGAAATGGATTGAAGACAGTCATTAATCATAATCATTTATCTTCTTTTGAAGCAGGTTTGTCTTGAGGCTTCTTACCCTCTGGTTTTTTTACCACGGAAGTTACCACGACCACGACCTCTACCATTGAAATTACCTCTTGATGGTTTACCATTCTTTGACTTGGTTTGCTTTGAATTAACAGCAACAGGGGCATTCACAGGTTGTTGAGGGGCAACTTGTTGTGGCAGTGGTTGTTGACCGGCAAACTGTGGTGGTGGAATGAAACCTTGAGGAGGAGGATAGAATGGAGCAGGAGCCTGACCTGGATAAACAGGGAAACCTTGAGGTGGAATTGGGAAACCAAGTGGAACAGGTTGAGGCAAAGGTTGTGGAGCACCATTGATTTGACCTAGAAGTGAAGCTTGAATAGCCTTTAATCTATACGCCTTTGAAGGATCTTGTGCTGGTTCTTCAGTGTCTTCGGTGGTATCTTTTTCATCTTTGACTTCAGGCTTGTCACCTTTCTTACCTTTCAACAAACTCAACAATTCATTGTTTTTCTTTGGTTTAGGAGCTGATTGCTTGACAGGAGCTTCATTCTTAACTTCTGGAGCAACAGGAGCTTTAGCTGGGACAGGCTTAGAGGCTTTAGTTGGAGCAGAACCATTAGTGTTACCATTAGCAACTGGCTTAGGAGCAGCAATTGGCTTTTTGGAGCCATTGACCTTGGCTGATGTCTTCTTGGTTGAGGAAGCCTTAGAATGATAGATGAATTGTCTGTTGCTGACATTCAAAACCAAAGATGAATCAACATCCAAACCACGGTTTGTTCTGATCTTACCATTCAACTTGTTACCACCGATCAAAGCTTTGTCAAACAAAACTTGCAAAGTCACGTTGGATCCAACACTTGAATAAGCAACAACAGTACCCTTGGCGAATAATGGAACTTTACCAGAATCATGGACATAGACAACTCTGTCACCTAATTCGAAACCTTGAGCTTTCAATTTGTTGAATGAAACAGAAGGATCTAGAACAGCATCTCTTGGAACACCAGCTAACTTTTTGGAGTCAGACTTGTCAGGTTGAGCAGCAAAAATTTCAATTTGATCCTCAATCTGTTGAATACTAGCTCTGGATAAACCATCTGATTCCAAGGAAACTCTTTCTAATGGAGCCTTAACACCTTTGACCCAATCAGAGACAATCTTCAATCTGTTGTCAGCTTCAGCAGGTGGGATCTTTGGCCAGATTTGATCAACTGAAATGATATCACGTGTTTCAATTGATTTGCTAGCCAAAGCACTAAAGAAATCAGGGTAGGTACTTCTGTAAGTGTTCAACAACTTGGTGGTATTGGAACTGTATAACCAACCCTTGTCATTTCTCTTGGTGAAGCCAATAACTTTTTCTCTCTTACCTTCAAACTTCAAATCTAGACCAACGTTGATCTTTTGACCCTTGGAGTTCAAAACCATCAAGGAGGAGGTCAACTTGGACAAGAATAATGGATGTAGATTCAACTGCTTGGAAACAATGAATGATGGGAAATACTTCAAGCTGTGTTGTTCACGTTGAGCCAGATAAGAACCGATATTTGGTTCAGCCTTAGTGGACATCTTCTTGACATTAATGTTCAATCTGGAAGTTGAAGAATAACCAGTAACAGTGGCTTCACCACCATAAGCATAATCACCTAGGAAGATAACCTTTGATTCCAATGGGAATTCTTCATTGATTGGTAATGGTGGTCTTTCTGAGTATCTTGAGTCCTTTTCATTGACAGTTTCAACAACCAATTGTAATGGGAAGATTTCCTCATTTTGAGAGTAATCTTTAACATAAGCACCATTGGAAGCACGCTTCAAACCAGAGACATTCTTAACGTAAACCAGAGCACGAACTTCACCAAGGTCAACACCTCTGCTTGTACTGTAGTATCTTCTGACGTTGGACAAAGAACCTTTGTAAGTCTTGGTTTCTTCTTGATCCAATGGCTTTGAAACAACCTTGAAGCCTTTGTCTTGCTTTTGAGAGTAGTATTCATGGTGACCATCAGAGACACGAACGATCTTGGATTCTCTCAAGTATGGATAATTGGTGTAAGCAACTTTGTTGACATATCTCTTAGCAAATTGTTCGACATCTAGACCTTCATGGGTATCCTTTGGTGTTAAGATAACAGATGTACCTCTTGAAGGTTGGTTGAAAATCAAAACACCAGCAGCCTTAAGTTCATCTTTGAATGGAATAGTCTTCAAAGTTGGGAAACCAGCTAAGGCATCAGCACCAAGTTTGACACCATTTGGCAGACCATTCACATAGTCTTCATCAGCAACAGGTGATAACTTGTAGGAAACTTCAAAACAACGGTTGTCATCCAAATCAGTGAAGACACCAGGTAATGGTGATTTGAAGACTTCGTGGATTTGTGGGTTGAAAGTGAACAGAATATCACCACCGAATGAGTTTCTTTGTTTCTCTTCTTGGGATAACTGTGAGTCTAGTGGAGCCAAAGCCTCTTGTAATCTCTTTTGGTCAACAAATGAGATCTTCACAACAGCTTCCCATTCAGCAGTTTTACCATTCATATCAGTTTCAACATCATTTGGATAGAAGTCAATGATTGGTGAATGTTCTTCAGTCATCAATGGTCTGTATGGAGCTGGAACCAAGTTCTTAGATCTAGCAGGTAAAACAGCCATCAATTGTTCAAATGGTTTGAATGGTTGACCTTTCTCCAGGTTGATCTTGATACCCAGACCTTTCTTGATGTCAGAAATTCTTGGAGAGTAGTGGTATCTGTAGTACCAAGGCCATGATTGACAACCTTTGTAGTAATAGTATAAGACCCATTGTAGACCTTCAATGTAGTTCTCAGTCATTTCTTTCAATTTGTCTTCATCTTTGATACTGAAACCCAGTTTATCTTGGTAGTACTTATCTTTCCAGTGTTCAAACTTTTCATTGTAGACAGTCTTCTTCTCTTCAACTGCATCTTCCCCTTCAGCATCCAAGATGATAGCAGCTTCATATCTCTTGATGATACGACGAATTTCATTGGATCTTTCGATGAACTCATCATCGGATTCATGTAGATCAATACCGTCAACATCAACAACAACGGTGTAAGTGTCTTTGCTCTTTGAGTGAGTAATGATCAAGTCAGTGTCATAAGCAAAAGTCTTCAAGAAATCAACGTTATCACTGGTGAAGTCTTTTGGCACTTCTAGACGAGGAATAGATTCATCATCAATGGTAGTTGGAAGTCTAGAGGAATACACCTTGATCAACCAAGGTTTGATGAAACCAACTAGCTTTCTCTGCTGCTTTAGCAAGGCAATTTTACCCAATTTCTCTCTCTTCTTTTCACCAGTCAAGGAAATGTTCTCTAGTTGCTTGTTGAACCATTCTAAGTCAACATCTTCTTGTTCAAAGTTCTCTTGCTCAAACTTAGATAGAATGTCTAACCAAACACCCAATCTTTCCAAGTTGATCTTACCAAACTCGTTGATGTAGCCGTCCAATTGTCTCAAAGCTTGCTTGAAAGTTTCTAGTAACAATGGGAAAGCACCTTTGTTTAGATGTAAATCTGGCAAATTAGGTAAGAAATCATTACCAATAACATAAAGAACCAAGATTAGATCATCCAATACTCTTTCAAAGTCGTATTCAAACTCCAATTGATCTTTCAAGTCTTGGAACTCCAACTCTAGGTACTCTCTAACAAGACTCAAATGTAGCAAGTAAAACTTTTGTTCTTCCAAAGATTTTGGTTGTGTAGCTCTTCTACCAAATTGAACTTCTTCTCTTAGCAATGCAAAATGAGGATCATGACTCACTAGACCCAACATGATTAAATCAGCATCTAGACCATAGATACAATGCCTGGTATTTGGATTGTAGTCCTTTTGAGCCTTCTTGTTTCTGATGAACTCCATAATCTTGTGTTCACCTTCACCTGGAACTTCATGACCAGAAAGGATGATTTGAACATTTTGCCAATTGGAATCGGTAGAAACCTTCTTGTGGATGAAATACTTCAAGTATCTGGTTAGCTTAGCCATGAACTCAGTACCTGGAGTGATGGAATTTGAATCAAATGGCTCTTCCTTTGGAATCTCAGCACCATCTTGGACAGCTTTCTTCAAAGCCTTTTCAGCATCAACAGCAGTTCTGAATCTTCTTGATCTTTGTTGATTCATCTTAGCTCTTGGCGCAACACCATCAATAGCCATGTAGAAGACATCCTTAGGCTTTATAGTGTCAAACAAATGGTCAATGTATGCAAAAATGGCACTGAAAACTTCTTCCTCAGTCAATCTCTTCGTGGCATCAGCATCCTTTGGACGTGTACATGTGTGTAGAATTGAGTTCATATCAAGGTATAAGTTGTCAAATTCTGGTATTTGGTTACCATCGATCAACTGGGAGATCATTGGCCATCTCTCAGAGATGAATCTGAAGAATTTTGGAATCCCCATGGTGATTTGTTCGTTCTTTTAAAGAAGAAGGGACAAATGTTTCAAATGGATGGTCGATAAGGGGGAATGGGAAATTGTAGCAATTGGGATGTGTGCGTGTCGTTTAACAAACTTTGTATAGCAATCACCACCTTTCTCTCTGCGTTTTTTTCTTCTCAGTTAGCTTGATTTAGTTCTTCAACTTATTCGCCTTTGACGTGTTTGTGGTTTTCATTTTGGAAACTCGACGTTTTTCGGCTGGCTCAGATTAAATTGTTAGTGCTGGTATTTACACAGGGTTCCGTACAGTCAGCGGTACAAGATTTACGCGAATGGCTTCCAGAGTTGAAAATTAAATAAAGACCGAACCATTAGCTTAGTGCATTTTGTCTATACTTAGCGGAGTTCACACAATGTCAGGTGCTCCAGGTGAGTTTTGATTGTCACTTTCAGCGTTAACTGTGAGTTCACTAACAAAACCAGGTAACTCATTTGCAAACTTCAATCCTACAGCCCCAGAACGTGGCTCTTTCCCATTAGATCATGATCATGAGTGCTCTTCCATCATGTCTGAATACCTGAACTGTCTGAAGCTAGTCCAGGGGAACAATGCTTTGAATTGCCGTCTACTGGCAAAGAAGTACCTTGGGTGCAGAATGGATAATCAACTGATGGATAAAGATGAGTGGAAAAACTTGGGCCTACCCGATGATGAGAAAGCTGTCACCATAAGGAAGCCTGAAAATGAAGAGAAGAAGTAGTTGCTGCTCCCCCATAGATGAACCCAACTTGTAAATATTATGAGATTATGCCCATATCACCAGTTGTAGTCTACATAACTTCTGTTTAATTATAGAGCTGTTAATCGTGTATAAGATTGGTAGCAAGGAAAAGAAGTGACCAGCAGCATCAAACTAAAGCTAGAATAACATAACAAGGACCGTCCTGATCCAAAAACGTACAAAAATAAAACAAAAAAAATTACCTTAACCGTCAATAAACAACAAGTTTAATTACCTAATACCTCGTGTTTAGTAAAAACCCATGATACCCATATAACCTGAACCTGTACAAAAACCCGTACAAAAAAACCTACCACCCTTGATAAAAAAAACAAAACAGACAAATATACCACCACATAGACCTAGTACATCTTACCATCTCGTAACTAGTTTGAAGAGCCGTGATGAATAATGGTCAGCACTTTGGGTCGTTCTCACCAAAGTGCGCTGAAGCTTGGTAAAGATAGAATCAGTCTTCAACCCCTTGAGACCAAAGTGTGATTTCACTTTACCATCTTTCTTTGAATAGTTCCACCAATTCTTTTTAGTGTGTGGCTTTTCACTGAAGTTGAAAACCGTTTGTAAGTAATTGGGGTCAAGGTACTTCGAATTTGAAACCGTCTCCTTCACAGTCTTACCCCACTGTAATGCCTTGTTTGAAAAAGACTCAAAGAATGAGTTATAATCTTGTTTCAGCACTTCTTCACCCAGTTGAGACAGTCTGGTGACCGTTGACTTCCCAAAGATTGTGATCTGGTGGACTTCATCAGACTCTTTGATCAATGTAACTCTATCATTAATCACTTTCCAAGCCTTTGAATAAGCCACTCTGGCATCATTGACAGCTGAAGAGCTATTGATATTAGCATACCATTGATTGTAATCAAAAGATTTAGCTTTCTCCCATTGATCAGAGAAGTAAACAGAGTATGACTGGCTCATTTCGTTGAACTTTTCCAACAGCACCCCAGAGTCCTCTTGTATCTTGTGGTCAACTTTGGAAGCGGCAATAGCGGCCTTAGCACTATATTCTTTCAACTTCTCAGCCAAATCTTGACTAGCAGCCTCCACTGAAGCTGCAGCATTATCATACAGGGCCTTCACAAGGTTCCAGGAGGTGGCACCAGTAGGAATACCTTCTTGGGTTTGGTAAACTGTCTCCACTGGCAGAGTAGATTCAACCGTTACTGTCTGACCAGGCATGAACAGAGTTTGAGTTGTGGTGGCGTATTTGATGACAGTCAGGATGTTGCCATCTGACTTCACAGGATCGATAGTTTGATACTCAGTTGAGTGGAAGATGTTGACTCCAAATAGATCCAAAGTCTTGTCTAGAACCAATAAACCTAGAACACCATAGACGGCGTAAGCCTTAAACGAGTTCCGAGGAGCAGTCTTTTTCCCGTCTTTTGCAATAACAGGTGTAGTGACAATCTTTTCATTACCAGTAGTCTTCTTTTCATTGGTCAAGTTTGGCATGTGTAGTGATTGCTCTGACTTTTCCATTTTTAGTGTGGAGACAGAAGCACTTTCAATAGTGGAGCTCTCAGCGGATTTGTTCTCAAGAACATCACCAGTTTTAGCAGAGGAAGCAACTCTCATCTTTTCTTGTAGGATATCATCATCAGCCTCAGAACTCGAGTAGTTTGATCTCAAATCATGGTCTATGGAGTTGTTGTCGTCGGTGAAGATGACTGACCAGTTTTGCTCCACATCCGAGTTGAAAACGGAATCAGATAACACCTCAACAGCATCAGTGCCCAGTGTGGTTGGCGTGGAGCTCCCACTTTCTTCTTCTTTAGCAGACATTGCAACCAGTTAGCTCCTAACTTCTCTTAACAAGCAGCTCAGCAGTAGGGGGTATCTCCAGTTCAAAAACTTTAGTGTAGTTCTCCTTTGAAATCACTCCTTATCAGTTTATCTCTGATTGACACAAAAAAGCAGCTAGTTCAGAATCGATGGCCAAAAAAAGCAGCTTCAATTGGAATCAGCAACAGTAGGGAACAAACAAAGAGCTTAAAATAGATGTGAACGGTCAAAAAACTTCAATCAACGCAGTTTTCCTGAACTTTTAAGTGAGTTTTAAGAAATTGGTGCCACTTTTTTCCCTAAAATTTGGGGCAGTTGCAGCAAAATCCATTTTGCACATTTTTGTGTCATTTTTGGAAACATCCATACACCACTTTCGCGAAAGCGAAGGTCACCCTCCCTTCTAAATGATTCTAGGCCCTAGGCATGAACATTGAACAAGTGTATTTCCATGCCGTTACTATCGTCAAAAGCAATCGGAAACTAAATATAATATACATAAGCTACATGATGTGATACTGTCATTAGCTTATATATTACATTACACGTTAACCTGGTAACGCTCTTGCAAAGTCTTAACTTTTTGATGAATCTCAGCAATTTGGTTGGCCAATTCCATAAACAGACCAAATTCTTCATGAAGTGTGCTAACCACCAAGTTCATACCACTGACATCACTGATGGAGTCCTTTTCAATACCTTCGATAGCTGAATCCACTTCGGAGAGAACTTGTGTGTATTCTTCCAATTTTTTCTTATAGTACTCCACTTTCTTGTTGAAATAAACGTCAATCTCCACGGATGAGATCTTGCTACCACTGCTCAATAGCCTTTGCAACATGATGAAGAAGTTTTCTGAATCATTTATGGCTTCATCAGTTGATTTTCTAACGTCTTGTAAAATCTTTAAATCATTGTCCAATGCTTGGTTTGTAGCAGAGTATTTGTTTTGTAGGTACTCAATATCTCTTGGAATACTTTCAATAACTTCAGAATGTTCATCTCTTTCGGCCTTCAGTTGGTCTGATATTTGTACTTGGTTTTGGATGTATTTGTCTAGTTGTTCAATTTCATTACGGAATTGTTCAGGAAGGTCACCAATGGTGGTCAGTGGAGTTATCTGTAGTTGAGGTTGTTGTTGCTGCTGTTGTTGTTGGAACTGTGATTGATTGTTACCAAATAATGAGGAGCCGGAGTTGGTATTCTGTTGTGTGTTACCAAATAACCCACCGGACTGTTGTGTGTTGTTATTGTTTGAGCCAAAAAGACCAACTGAGGTGTTAGTTGTGTTATTGTTGGTATTCCCGAATAGACCACCACTTGGAGCAGATGAATTGTTGTTAGTGGAACCAAATAGACCACCACTTGTCGTACCAGTTGGTTTAGCACCAAATAGACCACCTGAAGATGCGTTATTAGTGGTATTGTTATTACTGCCAAATAAACCACCTGTAGTACCTGAAGTGGAGGCATTGTTATTCCCGAAAAGGCCACCAGTGGATGGTGTAGTTGTAGCAGGTTTGGCGCCGAATAGACCACCACTCGTACTGGCGTTGTTGTTATTGTTATTAGCACCGAATAAACCACCAGTGTTGGATGAAGCAGAGCCAAAGCCGGATGTACCTGATGTGGTAGGTTTTGAGCCAAACAATCCGCCAGAGCTGGTATTCTGTGTGTTGTTGTTATTGTTGTTCCCAAATAACCCACCTGATGAAGCTGTGTTAGTGTTGTTATTAGCTGAACCGAACAAACCACCAGATGAAGCAGCATTGTTGTTGTTTGAGGCCCCAAAAGATGAGCCAAAGCCACCAGTGGAGGCACCAGTGGTATTTGTGCTAGACGCACCACCGAATAGACCACCTGAAGCTGGTTTAGCACCAAATAACCCGCCACTTGATTGTTGTGATGAACCAAAGGCAGAACCACCAGTTGGAGCAGCAGTGGACCCAGTGGACCCGAACAGACCACCGGTAGAGGCTGATCTACCAAAACCACCTGAAGATGAGCCGAACATTATGCAGAAAGGATTGTATTAGAGTGGGATTGAGGTGGAATGTTGGAGCTTCGCTTATGTTCTTTTGTTTTGGTTTAGATCGATTTCATTTTTTTCCAACTGTTTACAATTTTTTTTGAGAATCCAACGTAAATATCAGACTGAGACGGGCGTACATTTCAGAACGTTCCGCCTAACTTCAACAACTCGGCAGAAGAGCTCCATAATAAAGTCGCTTCTGACTCTTCAAAGAAGAGAACCATTGGCTTCCAGATGTCCTTCACTCGACTGATCAGTTCTCACAGCTACTAGCCACAGATAGTTCAGCTTCCAAGATCGCTCCCATCCAATGGCCATTCCCCAATTATACTCACATTTCGCATCACAATGGAAAGGTCTTGTACGTGATCTAGGTAAAGGTTCCACCAATTGTGATTTACTCTGCATTGATCTAAGCTCGTTGCTCTATAGTTGCTTAGATGGTGCCACGGATGAACTCAGTTTCGCTCAATCGGTATTTGACACTATCAAACATTTGACAAAGTTCGTTTCCTGTTCGAAAGAGGTATACATAGCGTTTGATGGTGTTCCACCATTTGCAAAATTTAAAGAACAAGCCGAGAGAAGATCTAGAAGTACAGAACCCAAAGCTGGGATCAACCCTCATGTGTTGAGTCCCGGGACGCAATTCATCTTTGATTTCCAAATGAAGTTGGAATATGGTATGAAAGACTTTGCGAAAGAATCCGGACTTGAAGTTGTGATCTCTGATACTTCAAAGCCAGGGGAAGGTGAGCATAAGGTCATGAACTATATCAAGAAGAAAAAGAAAGACTGTAAGGCGGTGATCTATGGTATTGATGCCGATTTGATCGTGTTGGGGTTGATATCACCATGTTCACAGATCTCATTGATCAGAGAACATATCAAGACAAAGAAGTTACCATTGGGGACCAAGAAGTATCAGATATTGAGTGTTAATCAACTGAGATTACACCTGCTGGAAGGTTACAAAGTTAGAGACTTCAAGAACCTGTTTGATATAGTGTTGGTGATCATCATGTTGGGGAACGATTTTACACCAACCCCAGAAGGTATAGGGATCTATGAAGTGTTCAGCTTACTGGATCAAGTGAAGAATTATCATAATGAAAACACAGATGGGATTGTTGTCGATTCTGAAACAGGTGCTATCAACTGGGACAATTTCAACAAACTTCAGGAATACTTATACGAGTTTGACTTACAACAATGGAAAAACGAATATCCAAAGTATAAAGAACAAGTGAAGTCCGTCTTCATTTCACTGCCATCTCAAGAGACACGCAATCTGACGTTATCTCTGAAGAAAGAAAAGATCAGATCTATCCAAGCCACCGAATTTTCAAAATGGAGATTTGACAATTATTCCAAATGGCAAAATTCATCAAGAGACCAAATCAACACCATCACCAAAGATTTCTTACAATCATTGGAATGGGTCATGAAGTACTACGTCACTGGTGAATCTGAGACTCATTGTGTTTATCAACATGGATTCACACCAAGATTATCAGATCTGAGATTGGTTGGCGAATTTCAGAATGAACTTCCAAGAGCCATCAAGATCAATCCCATCCATCATTTAGCATTGATCCTCCCTGAAAAGTCCAGAAACTTACTCCCAGAAGACTACCAAAAGGAAGTGATACCAGACTTGGAAACATTGAACGACTACGATTCATTGTATTCACTCATTAATCATTTCCTTAAATTAGATTCAGATTTCTTAACATTGGAAGAAACCTTGCGAAACTTCACCATATAATACTATGACTTACCCCTTTTCAAATACTTGACAAAGACAGTGTCATCAATGTTGTAGTCCCCATTTTCCACAGCTTTATTGAAATCTTCATTCTTAAAAATGAACTTCTTATCATGTAATGCTGAATATAACCTTTCATGAGCGATCCTTAACAGCATCTTATCACTCTTCTTTCTGTTTTCTTCTTCTTGAGACCGCGTTGGGAAATCAAAATCACCAACACCAGGTGGAGTCTCAGGTCTATCCCAAAGTTGTTTATGTCTTGAAGTCTTGGTCACAATGTCAAATTTACGTGGTTCAGTGGAAGTTTCATTATTCCATCTTGGACCTTCGAAATCTGGGATCTGGCCTGCCATAGAGTAGAACTTATCACAACGATCACAAGTCTTACCATGAAGACAGTCTCTGGCTTTACCCCTGATGACAACTTCATAGGCATGTGGGATGCCATTGTTCAATTTGGGATTCACTTTGAAATCTTCCAAGACCCAATTTCTCTTGAGTGTTGGATGCTCTGTTAGATCTATCGTTGTACTTATCAATTCTGATGATTTGCTTCTCTTTATCTTGGTTCTTTTCATAGGTGTTTCATTATCATGGGGCGTTTGTAATTGCAAGTTACGTTTCAATAGTGACTTTGCAGCAGGGATTTTTGGAGTTCTAAACTTGGAAGTTGTCTGTGGCGTTGGTAAATTGTACATGATCTCATCATCTTCATCAAACCCTTGAGAATCCTTCACCAGAGACACTTGTGAATCCACTTCGTTCTTCACTTTCACAGGTGATGAATGCACCTCTGAGGCATCCTCTTCATCCTCTTCCTCTGTGTAGCCTGTCTGTGAGGAGCCAGGAATCGTAACGTTACCAGCTCTTAGATCAAAACTCTCTTGAATGATAGGCTGTGCATTTCTAGCATCATAAGTCTCCATATAAGGTTCACTTGGGAACTCATTAGACTCATCAAACATCTGTTGGTCTTCAGTCTGAGTGTATGATTCATTCGGATCTTCACTTTGACTCGAACTGGATATCGTGTACACGGGGATCTTGTTGTTCTCTTTGGATTCTTTCTTAGTGATTGGAGGTTTGGACGGCGTTGTGCTTGTGTCCCTGTGTTGTAGCATCGTCAGAACGTTTCTGTTAGGATTTATCTGTTTCAATGGTGTTCTTCTATGATGCTTCAGATCTTCGATCTCTTTTCTAGCTTCTTCTAGTTGTGATTTGTAGGCGTTCAGTTCGATGTTCATGGTGTTGAAATCCTTAGTGGTTGTAGTTGGGAGTTGCTTGAGTTTTGAAGATAGGTTCTTAATTTTGGCATCTTTGTCTCGTATGGTATCCTTGAGATCCTGGATCTCAGCTAGCAGGCCACGCTTGAACTTATCAGACTCTTTCAAAGCAGCTTCCAATTCAGAGATGCCTGTGGTTTGTGTTAGTAAGTGGTCAAAGATCACATAAAGTTGCAAAACATACGCCTTTCATAACTATCGAAGAGTCCATTCTGACTCCTAACCAGCTCAGCACGGGCCTCCCGCAGTTCCCTGTTCGCCATTTAACCTCTCCAAGGTCTCCTGCTGGGTATCTGTACCTGTAAATTAGGTCTTTGGTCTTTTATTTTGGCTAGTACAGAAGCGATTTCAGGCAAGATACGCGAAAATTGGGCATAAAACGACTTCGCGGAAAATGGTTAAATGAACTGTAAGCGCAACCGTTTTTGAAAAACTGTACAAACTGAAAAAAGTCAGTTGGGCTACTGGAATCTGGGGTAAAAAGGAAAGAGGAAACTCAAAATGGCAGAGGCTGAATCTGATTATGGCGTGGTTTCTGGGAGCGGATACACCCTACAGCTACAGCCAACAGGCTACTTGGCACTAACTGCTGGAGACTGTTGGTATTATCAAGCGATAGTTGGGGAAGCAGTG
Organism: Taiozyma rabaulensis; assembly: GCA_030574855.1. Lineage (NCBI taxonomy): Eukaryota > Fungi > Ascomycota > Saccharomycetes > Phaffomycetales > Wickerhamomycetaceae > Taiozyma > Taiozyma rabaulensis. Next base: position 85,386 of record JAJMFP010000195.1, read on the forward strand.
CTTCCGGGATTCCTAACATTTGAAGGAAACTGTGACTTGTTCAAGGACCAAGGACAAGCAGAAGTGCACAGAACGCCGGGACACTGTAGACAAAGAGAAAGGGACCAGTACCAACTTCCAAGAGCACTCAGCACCGGCCAATGAGACTCTCCCCAGTGGCTCTTTGGGCTCTCCCACAATGGTCATTTTTGCTGGGCGCTGGCGAGAACAGAAACTGGACCCTGGCTCCTCCCAAAATCCCATCAATTTTGTTATCTCCCGAAAGATCCACGCGACGGCTGCCTCTGCCCAGACGCGGAAACTGTTCTTGGCCTCTCTGTGAACCAGCCTGGTGCCCTGTGTAATTGCCCGTCATTCGCTGCCAATTGTTCCAGGCTCTGCAACTTCTCCACTTTACGGACAAAATTTCCCAAATCAGGGTCCGAGCTCGAAGGGGAAAACGGAGACGCAAATGTCGTCTCAGGGACCTAAAACCAGCGGGAAAACCCTGCTAAAGCCTTAGTATACAAACGGGACAGTCTTCCCTTCAGCAGCCTCCACCACTGAGAGCCCCGTCTCTTCTCCCAGCACTAAGCCCCACCTACATCCCCCACTAGCCCCTCCCTTTGTTCCCCACAAAATCTGAAAAATTAATACTGTCAACTTAACTCTGGGCTCGTATTTTTTTACCCATGCAGCACTCCCTTTTGTACCTAAAACTGTAGCGACGCCGCTGAGTAGCTGAGAAAACGTCCAACGAAAATCCGGGGCGCGTGATCATTTTGGGATAGTATAAGAACCAATGTGCATCCGGTCCTTCGTCAGCTCTGATCTGGGGTAAAGACCCTGAGCCTCATTCAAACACTTTCCACACAACAATGGTCACTTCGCAACAGGCGTACAAATACGCTTACACAAGAATCACATCCCTGTTCCACCTTCCGGGTACCACCATCGCCAACTTGGACCCGAAGAGAGGGTTCAAGGCCATGTCCCGTTCTGATTGGAACTATTTCCTGCTGGGTTGGTTAGGTTGGACCGTTGATGCCTTTGATTTCTTTGTTTCATCAGTCACGGCTGTTTCTATCGCTAGTTCCTTCGATGTTGCCTTGAAGGATGTCACCTGGGGTATCACTTTAGTGCTGATGTTCAGATCTGTCGGTGCCATCATCTTTGGGTTTGTTTCTGACGCTTATGGTAGAAGACCTGCCTATTTGTTATGTGCTGCTATCTTTGTGGTAATCGAGATTGGTACTGGGTTTGCCCAAAACTTGACCCAATTCCTAGTGTTACGTGCCATCTTTGGTGTCTCTATGGGTGGTATGTATGGTGCTGCTTCCACGACGGCTCTAGAATCTCAACCGATCGCTGCTAGATCCATCCTGGGTGGTATTTACCTACCTGGTTATAACTTGGGTTATATCCTAGCCATTGTGTTCTGGAGAGCCTTTGAAGACACACAACATCACTGGAGAGCTTTGTTTTGGTTCAGTGCTGGTCCTCCTGCCCTATTATTCGTCTGGAGATGGTTCACCCCTGAACACCCATTCTTTTTGGAAAACAAACAGATCCATGAAGCTAAATTGGAAGCTGATGGTCTTGGTGCCATTGCCAAATCTCCATTGAAACAGTTCTGGTACGGTGTCAAGGCTGCTATCAAACAGCACTGGTTGTTGTTTGTCTATTTGATCTTTTTAATGTCCGGTATGAACTTCTCATCTCATGGTTGTCAAGACTTGTTCCCAACTTTCTTACAGAAGCAAATCGGTCTGTCACCAGATGCTAGAACCGTTACTGCTGTCGTTGTCAATTTGGGTGCCATGGCTGGTGGGTTAGTCATGGGTCAATTCTCAGAACTGGTTGGGAGAAGAATTGCAATGATGACTTGTATCATTTGTGGGTCTGCCTTCATCTATTTGGCCTTCATGACTAAAGAACAGAGCAAGATCATCGCTGGTAACTTCTTCCTAAACTTCTTCGTCATGGGTAACTGGGGTATCATCTCTGTTCATTTGGTTGAACTGTCTCCATTACAACTACGTTCCTTGTTCTCAGGTCTTGCTTATCAATTAGGTAACTTGGCAAGTTCTGCCTCTTCAACCATCGAAGCTGATGCCGGTGCAAGTTTCCCATTGGAAGGTAGACCAGGTGTCTACGACTATGGTAAAGTGATGACTTATTTCATGACCGGTGTTCAAATCTTCTTGTTTGTCTGTGTGTTGGTGGGTCCTGAAAACTTCCATAGAAACTTGAGTGCTAACGCTGAGGTTGACAAGGATGACGAGAGTGACGAATACGTGCCACATGGTGACATTGAAACTGGTATAACTAGAGAAAGTTTGGAGAAGCCTGGCGCGGAGCATCGTGAAACAGAAGTGCGTTAATGTGGTTCTAGCGGGCCGTTGATCTACATTTTGAGTCATTTACAGTCGGTCAGGCTGTTGAGTTAGTTATATTTAATGTTTCAGTTAATCTATAGTCTTTCAAGTATCATAGTTCTATTGCTAGTATTGGTGTAGAGATAGATATACGATTGTAGAAGCTCGGTTAAATGAGATCGATACGGTCAATAATACTGAGCCAGCGGCTACTCCGGTGAATAAAGCTAGTTATTAAGTGAGTAGCTTGATTGACTCATGGTTTGTTTTGATGAACGAAGAAATCAGGAAATGCGTGAATTATTGTGTTTTTTATGTAGCGAGCGCTTGCACTGGTATTGGCTTTGCACCATGTGTCCGTTAACAGATCTCGGAAAATTGCATCCGGGTACTTATATAGGTACACCGTGTGTGTTAAACCAAATAATTAGTATCCTTTGTGCTCAGGGAGTGTCAGCTGTGTTGACTTGACAGCATTGACGAAATATGAACAGACGTACTTAGTAGTTTTATGGAAACTGAAGTGTACCGCCGAAGTTATATTCGTGATGGGCTTGGCTACCGAGCGCTTTATATTTACAAACTCAACATAAAGTCTTTGAGCTAAATTATTGGTAAAGACCTCAGATGAGTGTACTTCGAGTCTCATCTCCTCAATAGATTATAGTGGCCTCTAGCCAAATAGGGTCTGTTCTATAGTTAATGTCATTTACAGGTCGTATTGAAATAGAAACATCTTGAGCCTGCTGCCAGTCCTTCCCCCAGAGATTTGGAGCCTGATACTCTCTTTGTTTAGGTCTAATCCAAACGACAGGGAAGATGTTGAATTTTTCGGTGCCTTAAGAGAGCAAGATCAATTGGCTGATGTCATTGATCGTTTTATCTGTGTAGTCCTATACGCTCCAATGAGGATGACATATGATCTGCTTGAACTGCCAGATGTGAAGCGGTTATTAAGAGTAACCAAATCATTCTTTATAGCATTGAATGGACTACGAGCTGTTCGTGTTAGGATATATCCAGCGCCTTGCTATTTTATGTGCAGTGAGACTTGATTTTTTGACATCAACAACTTCTTGAACAAAAAAGCAGTGCCACATAGCGGAGAGATTGTTGCTATAGATGTTCAAGAATTGCTCTGGGAGTTGATCAGCGCGAGATCGCATAGGCCAGAAAGATTCTTCGCATGTCACCCACTAGTCTCCGAAGGCCAATGTTCTTTTGAGGATTTCCCCTTTTCGACTCTCAAGGCAAAACCGTATCATTCTTTTTCGATATGGTATAGAGGAATATTCTATAGGCCAGAGATCAAAAGATCATTCAAGAATAGAGTTGAGAGATTTACCCATCAGCAAATACAGCGCAGTTTCTGGAAGTGCGTGTTGAGGGTATTAGATGTAATCACTAAGAATCAGAAGGATGAATTCGCAAGAACCAAAGAAGTGCTTCTATTACCTGAAAACACGATGATAGAGGCAAAGTGTCTTTGGAAGTTGAACTATTGCGAGGGGTTTTTCTACTTTCGAATGCTGGAAAGTCTTACATCAAGAGATCCTAAGCAGATGTACCATTTCCCATTATTGGCTTCTGGTGAACCCTGAATTTTGAAGCATCAGGCAGTTATTAAGTTGTGGCTACGGTAAGGCACTCAAATGGTATCAAAACTTGTAAGATGACGCACTTATAATTACAAGGGGACATGTCGACAAGCAGAGTACCCCGGCCACAGTACGTCTATGGATGAGAACTACAGTATCAAGCGCAGAACATCATCAAAAGGATAATATTTAAACCGAAGTACACACAAGCAATAGAATAAAACCAGATAGAACTGAAAATAAAGAAAAAGACGGGCCAAAACCAATGACCAGATTATAAACAAAAGAGTGTAAACCAAAAACACAACGTAAAACCAATCTTGTAAAATATAAGTCTCAACAAATCAAAAATTTTCCCTTAATAATAAAAAAACGTACCCGACAACATCATCACAGCATTGAACTGGTTGCCTCGTCTAAAATCCCATAATCCCACCACTGGTGGCCCAAACATTCCAACGCAGAGATTCTTCTCATTGGATCATACTTCAACAACTTCATCACCAGATCAATAAAGTAGTACCAGAACTGGACAGTTTCGAATTCAATCTTCTTATTCTTGGCCTTGTTAGCTTGGTAATTCTGAGACAATGACATAGTGATGTCAATGTTGATCTTTTTCAATTTGGATGAGATCAAATGATCCAATCTTTTCAACCCATTGACGAAATTCAACGATTTTTCAGTTGTAGCTTGATTTGGATAATCAATCACATATTGATAGCCTTCCTTCTTGAAATAGTTGTCAAGGATCTCCTGTTTATTAATTCTGTTGATCACTGACATTGGAAGCTTTTCACCAATGACTTTTTCCATAATTGCCAAATGTTCCAGGTTTTCATGGGTATTGAACAGGGCTTCACCAGTGACCAATTCAACCAAGATACAACCCAATGACCACATATCACATGGGAACGACCAACCAATACCCAGGACAATCTCTGGGGCACGGTAATGACGTGTAGACACCAGTTCGGAATGGTATTCATCATTGAAAATAGCTGAACCGAAATCGATAATGTTGATCAATGGATTCTTCAACACTTTGTTCTTCTTGAATTTTAGGAAATCAGAATCAGTCAACAGGATATTCTCAGGTTTCAGGTCTGTATGGATCAGTTTCAGGTCATGGAGGAACGCCACGGATCTTATCAGTTGTCTTGTGATGGCTTGGATTTGTGAACCCGGGAAAGGTTTGAACTTGTTCTTCTGTAAGAATTCATAAAGACTAATGTCCAGCAGGTCAGTAATGATACAAATGTGGTTTTCATAATCCAACACCTCTCTCAGGTGGATACAATTGTTCAAATTCTCAGGGTCAGCATTCTTCAGCGTCGTCAACACACGAAGTTCAATCTTTGAAGCTTCTCTGTATTTTGGAATGGCACGAATGATCTTGATGGCCACTGTTTCATTTGTCTGTGTGTCTAGTGCTTTGATTACTTTCCCGAATGTACCTTGACCCAATATACTTAGTATCTTGAACCGACCATTTGCAAAGTATTCACCAGGTTCAGCAATGTAGTAGCCATTATCATCAGTGATTCTCTTCTTATTACTTATTGGGGATAGTGGACTTGATGAGTATGTGGCAGCTGAGGAGTTGGAAGACTGGTATTGGTAGGAGAATGATGAGTTATCCGATGTAGAAGAAGCAGATGAAATGTAACCAGCAACGGATGGGACCAGATTTGGCTTAATCTCGCCGATCTTAGCACCTTCGCTCACTCTTCTATAGCATATCTGAGACAGTGGAAGTTGTGGCAGTGAGTTTGTTCTTCTTTTCTTCAAACCAACGTGAATTGGCGCAGGTTGTGAAACGACATTGGAGCTTGAGGATAGTTGTAAGTTCAGATTGAAGTTGTCATTGATGTTAGATGTGTCGAACTGTGGGAGCGGCTCCTCGCGGACAAAGATAACAGAGTCTGTGTCGTCGTCTTCGTCGCTGAGCACCACGACGGAGTCGTCGACGGCGTCGTCGATGCCGTCGTTGCCCAAGTCCTCCTCGACCTGGGTGAGCCCGTTCTTGAAGTTGCCCTGGAGGTAGTTGTTCCAGTCGCTGAAGGAGCGCTGTCTCTTTCTGTTGGCCTGGACCACGGACATGGCAGCACTTGGGTGTGGCAGAGCAGAGCAGAGTAGAGCTTTGTAGGAGGTCTGTGTTAGTGGGCGGTTGTTTTGTCTTTGTTTCCTTCTGTTTGTGTTTAATTTTGGTTTTTACATGTGGGCTGGCCTGCTGGTGCCAAAATTGCAAGAGAAATTCAAAATTGCGGTGGGGACTGGGGAGTCTGGGACTGGGACTGCATCCAGCGATAAGGTGGGTCTCAGGGTACAGGGACTACTGGCGCGCAAGAGACCCGGGACTACACTACAACGTTCCAGTCTAGACTAAAGTTAAGTTCCTACCCCCCTGGGCGCTTGTTTTCTGAAGGACTGGAGACTGGAAATGGGCTTTTGACGGGACTGGGGACTTGGGCTAGACCCCCCCTGTGATAAGGTGGCAAATCTCGCGCGATAATTTCTGTGGAAACACCCAAACACCCCGCGCCCGCCATCTCCCGATCGGGCCATCCCCGCACTTAAGCCGCTTACCCGGCTGCTTACGCAACTGCTGACAGATAGTTTCCCCGGTGACGGGCGGGTAAGTCCTTTCAAAAGTGGTACGGGCACTCCTAGCATAGAGCGTAGAGCACGCAGGCTTTGGACACACCTATAATAATCACCAAGTCAGACATTACGAGGCGCACTCACCCTGTGGAGAAGCAAGTGCCTAATTGATACATCCACACCTACGTCGTTAGTCAATATGCAACGTGAATATCATAAAAGCTATGTACAAGTATCAACCTATATACACCAAACTCATTCATACTTCCCAGTAACCTGGTTCAACACCACTCTAGCGTAATCTCTATGCAGCATCAATACAAATCTAGGTAAAATTTTACCATCTCTTTTGAAATCGTATTCGTGAGCACTGGCAAAGTAGACATCGGTTGTACCATTGTCTAATTTCTCCACTAAAATTTCATGATACCCACCATTCATCAATCTCCATGGGTAGCCGTATTGACACAGTGTATCGAAGAATTGAGTTAAAGAGGGAGTCTTCCAGCCCCATCTGATGATTGTTGACTCGTGTGTCTTGGCCTTTGTCTCTTCAATCACCTTGGACGTCAGTAATGACGACTGATTGCCATCACCATTGTCAATGATTGAGGACAGTAGTGGATATTTTAGAAACTCATCAGTCAATTCCTGTGTTGTCTTATCGGTCTTCAAATTCACTTTGTAAGTGTCATAATAAGCAATGTATCTATCCTTAACAGTCAACCCATGTTCACTGACTCTTTGGATTCTTGATGACTTTGGCAATTCCCATAGTGGGACCTCTGGGTATTTCTTCTTCAGAGTAGTATGCAGCAGGATATAACCACCAGTGACACCGAATGTGCTCCCCCAGAAAACCGTCTTGAAAACGCCCATTGTGGTAACTGTGGTTTCTTCAAGACGCCACTTGACCTCATCCCTTTTTGTATGGTTCAAATCTGAAAATTTCCAAATCCCGATAGAACAGAACACCCGCACACCACATGGATGTGTCCTTTAACAAAAGTGCGCCACAGTTTCAGCCACTTTTCTATCAGGAAAAGAGTCGAAAAAAGCTGTGCTAAAAATTAATAACAACTCGAGATCTGTCAGTCTGGGTAAATACCAAACACCGCAGAGCAAGAGCAGACATTTCCAAATGAGCGAACACACAGCTGCTGCACAAACTACCGGACGCTCCTCCCAGGAGATCCCACACTCCGTTTCAACGCCACAAAGTATCCAAAGCGCTCCACCGAGTATATCCGAGTCCCTGGATGGTGACGAAGGTGAAGAAGACGGTGATAAGAAGTTTGAATGTCCGCACTGCTCCCACACGTTCACCCGTAAACACAACTTGAAGTCCCACCTGTTGATCCATACCAAGGAAAAGCCCTTCCATTGTTCGATCTGCTCGTCCAAATTCAGAAGATTACACGATTTGAAAAGACATGAAAAGCTACATACAGGTGAGAAACCTCATCAGTGCTCCAAATGTGGTAGAAAGTTTGCAAGAATGGATGCCCTTGTTAGACATCACAATTCACAAACGGGCTGTACTCTGCTAGTCGATGATGGTCCTATCAGAAGAGATTCCCTAGTTAACTTCAGTGCTAGTCCACAACCTACACCTCTCCCACAACAACAACAGCCATCCGTCCAAGTGCCCCAACATCCAAACCAACATCAACATCAGCATCAACTCCAACAGCAGCAGCCATCTCCACAGTCATCACAACCATCGTCTTCCTCTAACACACTACCTGAAAGTTCTAAATACGAATCTACATGGAAACTACAACAATTACCATCCATAACACGCCTGAAACCATTACTGAACACAACTGCACAACAATCTCCAGAACAGGACCTGGTGCCATACGTGAAGATGCTTGAACAAAGAGTTGCAACACTGGAGAACAAGCTTGCCATCGCTGAGGGCAAAATTGCCCAGTTGAGTTATGGGATCCAGGGTTCTCATCATCATTAAAGCCCGGCACCCTTTTGTATATACCTTGTTATGTGTTATGATTATGTTAATTATCAACATTTCCTGTAAGACGATTGAGCTTGAGATAGTGGCCCAGGAACACTAATGCCCAGATAAGTCCGTCTCCACGGATGCCCGTTCCAGAATCAGATAGACGATCCACATTTCTCAATTCCCCCATTGTATTATGTCACACAAGAAAGCTTAATCTATAGGGATGAAGAAAACTATGGCTTTCTGAGTATAAAAGGCTGTCAGTATTCCTTGCTATTCCTATCATCTATGTTGCTGTGTAGTATTTCCAGCCCCCAACACTCTACATCATGACAGACAACGTCCAACGCTATGAGACTAACAACGCTCAATATGTCAACACTTTCGACAAAGGCCACCTAACGATCCCTCCTGCTAAACAAATCGCTATTGTGACATGTATGGATGCCCGTTTACACCCTGAAAAGTTCCTGGGTTTGGAGGTTGGTGAAGCTCACATCATCAGAAATGCTGGTGGTCGTGCCTCTGATGCTCTGAGATCATTGATCATTTCTCAAAGATTGTTGGGAACAAAGGAGATTGTCGTTATCCATCACACTGATTGTGGGATGTTGACTTTCAACGATGAGGTCCTAAGAGGGAAGATCAAGGAAGAAACCGGTGAGATTGTGGACTATTTGAGTTTCTTACCATTCAGCGACTTGAAAGCTAGTGTTGAAGTCGATGTTCAGTGGTTGAAAGATCATAAGTTGATCTTAAAGGATATCCCTGTCACTGGTTACATCTACGATGTCAAGACAGGGAAATTGGAGAAAGTTGTCTAGGATATGCTGGTAATACGACTAGAGAGTGTCTCCAATAAAGGAATGCTTGTACACGCATGCTAACGTAATCTAAAATCTATATTCATCATTACTTCAAGGCGACAAGAAATCTCTTCTCATCAGCTTTATTCAATTGTAACAACATTGAGATCACTGGTAACAACTGTTGTCTTTGTTCTCTGTGTTCAAGGAAACCTAATAGGACGTTTCTGATGTATGGAATCTTCTCTGCTTCCTTTTGTTGATCTTGTTGGATTGGAATGTCAACAGCTGAAACGATAGAATTGGATCTCGTTGGAACAGGAGAAGATGTAGCTGATTTCTCTTTGGCTTCCTTCAATTGGTTTGATAGTACTTTGTAATTCTTGGTCAATCTTTCTAATTTGGAGGTCAACTCTTCGTTCAGTCTCTTCAAAACATTATTCAAGTTTTCATATTCTCTAACTTTTCTTTCTGATGAGCTCAAGGAATCCTTTAGCTTTTCTAGTAGATCACTAACTTCTTCAGAACTGTCTGTGTTGCTTGAATGCTGTTTCTCTAGAACTTCCTTCTGAGTCTTTAACGATTCCACTTCTTTGACCAACACTTGTTTCTCATTTTCCCAATTTTGAACAATCTTTTGTAATTCTTCATTTTTCAACTTGAATTCCACTAGATCTCTATCCTTTCTAGCAATCACAATGTCTGTATCAGTTTGGATAGATTCTTTATCTTCAATGGCACTTTGTAACTTTCTCTGTAATTCATTGATCTTCGTGTCTTCAGTCTGTTCTTTCTCCATTAACAATCTCCTAATGGTACCAGCTTCTCTTGTTCTTTCTTGTAATAGAGCCCTGTTTTCAGACAATTCTTCATCCAGTTGTTCAGCTCTCTTCTTAGCTTCTTTGAATGATGAACTCAACTCTTCACATTGTTTCTTCAATAGTTCAACTTCTTCAGAATTTGAAGACTTCATCTCCTGTAAAGATTCATACTTATCTTGTAAGATCTCATTCTTGTCCTGCAGTCTCTTGGTCTCATCTAAAGCCTCCCTGTGTTGTTTTGTCAGATTGGCAACTTCTTCTTTCAGCTTGGTACGTTCTTTTTGTAATCTTGCAAGTTGATCTTGAGAGGTCTTGTAGTTCATATTCACTTCACGTGCAGAGGATTTCTGTTTGGTAATTTCATCCAGTAATTCAGCCTTCAACGTTTCATAATCTTTAACTTGTTTCTCAAAGTATGCAATGGTCTTATCTCTGTGCTTCAAATTGTTCTGTGTAGTAGCCAATTCTTTCTTCAAATACTCTTCATTCTTCTTCACTTTGGTGAATTCGGCTAGATCTTGTTCAAGCTTCTGTTTGGATTGTGTTAAGTTTTGTTTTTCACTTTTAGCTGTATCTAGATCTTTAGTTAAAGTGGTCTTGGCTTTCTCTAGTGCAGAAACTTCTTTGGAAGTGCTTGTCAGTTCATCATTAGCAACCTTCAATTCACTCTTCAAAGTTTCAATCTCCTTGTCTTTCTCTTCAATGGACTTCTTCAACTCTTCTGTACCTTGTGAATCAGATTTTGACTTCTCAACTTGATTTTTTAAAATAGCAGTCTCTTTCTCTAATGCCACAATCTTGTCTTCTAGTTCCTTAACAACAGATTGCTTCTCTGATTTCTCCTTTTCGTAACTAGTAACAGCCTCGGAATGTTGCTTTCTCAACACTTCCAGCTCGTACTTGTGTTTCTCAATGGCCTTGTCTTTCTCTTCCAATGACTTTGAGTGATCTTCAGTTGGAGCAGAGTTAGTGAGTTCCTTGTTCTTAGCAGCCAATTCTTTAACTTCATCTCTAGCAGTCACTAGGTCATCACCAACATCTTTCAGCATATCTCTCAGGTTTTGGATTTCTTCAATCTTAGCCTTCAGTTCTGTAGATTTAGAAGCTGATAATTCATTATGTTCTGTCTGTAGTTTGGAATAATCAGCTTTCAATTGTTTCAACTCGGCTTCTAATTCTTCCAAATTCTTGCTGGATTCGCCGTTGGCTGACAAATTGGTAGTTGAAACTTCTGGTTCTGTCAATTGTTCAGTATCCTTTACAGATTCCGCTTCATTAGTCTTCCCACCTTTCTTCTTATTCTTCTTTTTCTTGTTCTTAGAAGATTTGGATTGTGGTTCTGGTTCAGCTGACTTCTCTTCAACAGATTCTGGGATCACGGTTTCTTTCGCATTAGTCTCCAACTCTGATAGCTTCTTCTGATTTGATTCTCTTTCTTCGTTCAATTGTTTCGTCAATGACTGTATTTCACTTTCTTTGTCTGTCACATTGGCCTTTAATTGTTCAACCTCACTAGATCTGTCTGAGTCTTTTAGTTGTGTTTCAAGTTTCTTCTTCACTTCTTCAAGGTCAGTGATCTGTTTGGCAGATGTCTCTAGCTTATCACTCAGTTCTTTGATTTCAGCATCTTTCTTTGTGATAGCACCTTCCACGGACTTTTCAGTTGCCTGAGTCTTCTCTTCGACTGCCTTCAATGTCTCTTCAGCCTTTGTAAACTTTTGTTGAACTTCTTTGAATTTGGCTTCAGATTCTTTCAATTGTAATTCTGAGGATTTGGAAAATTCATCCAAGTTGGTTTGCAAGCTTTCAAGTTTAGTATCTTTCTCTTTAATCAGGTTTTCCTTCTTTTCAAGGTCTTTCTTCAATGATTCAACTTCGCTGTTCAACTTGGAGATCTTCTCGTCATTTGAATTATTCTTGAGTTGTTGTAATTCTTCATCAAGCTTTTTAGACTTCTCAATTTCAGATTCCAAATCTTTCTTCAGTTGTGCAATCTCCTTATCGCCTTCAGCGGTTGGCGTTGTCTCTGTTGTCTTTGAACTCTCTAACTGTTTCTCTAGCGCCGTGATCTTTTCTTTCAATTCAGCCTCCACCTTGTGATCTTTGCTCAACCTTCTCAATTCCTCGTTCAGCATCGTGTTCTTCACGTTCAAACTGTTCAAGTACTCAACTAAGGCTTCACCTTCGTTTATGCTTGACACTGGAGTGTTCTCTCCAAGCACTTTCTCGAAGTCACCAATCTTTTCAATGGCGGCTTTCTGTGCCTTGTAAGCCTCCAGTAGTTGTGGATACTTGGACTCGTACTTTGCAAACTTTCTCAGCTTGGCTTGGATCTCTTCTGGTAGTTCCCTGTAGGCATCATCCAATTCAGCGGTATCATCAGCCTCAGCTTCACCGTTTGATCTGTTACCAGACTTCTTCGAAAGAGGCGAGCCGTGCTCGTCCAATCCTCGCTGGATCTCCTCCTGGAAGTTCTTCCCCATCTGCTGGATACGGGAGAACATGGTGGATTCCAAAACACACGTTGCTGACCTGTTTGTGGTACTTTAACACGGACAATAAATGTGTCTTCTGGACTTATCGTGGCCAGTTTGATTTCGGCTTCTAGTCTAGGAAACGCACCCGCGAAAATAAATTTTGTTACGGGACACAAGCACATAGCCAGCTAGCCAGCGCTGCTCTACAAAAAAAAAGAGTCTATAAAAACCAGATTTCCTTCATTAAAATTGTCTAATTAACCACATCATTAACATAACTCAAAGTATCAGGAACCCATCACATCATTGGATGGAATGGAGTGAAGTAACTTCTTCTGGCAGCACTTTTAGCTAACAAACTGTTTGCAATGGTTGCACTACCAAGAGCACTTGCAGATTGGCTGGCTGTAGTCTTTGCTGTATTGGCGCTGGCAGCACTTGAGACACTAGCCTTTTGGGTCTTCTTTTGGATCTGTTGTGACACTTTGATTCTTGGCTCAATGACCAACGATTTGTTGTATTGTTCATCAATGTTTAGAACATGTCTTAATCTGTAGTTGATAAAGTCTTGCATTTCATCATTCTTCTTCAAGTTGTACTTCAAGTTTTGGTAACGTGAGATTTCTCTTAGGATATCAACGGTTTTAGTTCTCTTAGCAAAGTTGACCAATTTGGAATCACCGTGCAAATGATCTGGATTACCATTGGTGGTGAATGTTAGATCTGATAAGAAGACACCCAAGAATGGAACACAAGGTTTGTCACTGATGAATCTCAAATGTTCTCTGTACTCACTGAAGTTTCTTGATGAGTTCATCAATTCATTCATCTTGGTCAAGTTGTTGTAAGTGTTTGTTGGGATCAATTTCCAAGTTCTCTTCAAACGGTGGATTGGTGAGGAATATAAAGCTGAGACAATGGCTGTCATGGAGGAGAAGTTGTTCAAGTTCTTACACTTTTCAGCAACGATGACGAAGTAGTTGATGATGTTGACTCTTTTCTTGACATCTGTTTGGTTGATGATTTGAGTGGAGACGAAATTGGTCAAGTCATTGGAGTTGGAAATGAATTTCTGTAAGTTCTTGAACCCACCTAATGAACCATATTTGTTGTTCCATGATTTATCTAGACATTCAAATTGAGAAATCTTGGAGTATAACGCAGAATCTTTGATGGTCAATTGATTAGCAAATTCATTAGGATCATGGTCAAGTAACTTCATCTTCTTGATACGGGAAGTTGCAGGTCTTTCAGGGCTTTCAATATCCTTTTCAGCAGTCTTACTCTTGGCATCAACCACTTTCTTGTTGAATTCCTTTTGCAACTGTGTAGAACTTGGGAAATTCTGTTCAACAAGCTTCTCAATGAATGGACCCCAGGTCTTTTCTAATTTTGAGTCATTGTATTTTGGAACCCAATACTTCTGTAGCAATGATTTCATGATGTTGACAACACGTAGCTTGATAGGATAAGATTTCTTCTCAACCCAATCAGAATATTCTTCATAGGCTAGGTTTTCAGGTGGTTGAATGTTAAATCTCTTGATCAATAATTCAATTAAAGTTGAAGTCTTCATCATACTTCTGAAGGTAGTCAAGAATGTCAAGTTGAATGTGGCATCTAATAGATCATGATGAGTCAATCTTTGGATCAATGCTTCTCTTGTACCACCTTTAATTGTGTCATTATTGGTGAAGATCAAGTTGTATTCTTCAGTTTCCAAATACCAAGGAACATCCTTCTGAGCATGTCTGTTTGTTGTACTAGCAGGGAGAGCAATTTCATCAGCATTAGTCAAAGTGGAGTCTTCTCTTTCATTGTGATAGAAATCGAATTGGAACCCATCATTCATCACTCTGGTGGCGTAATTCAACAATGAATCACGTTCTGAAATCAAATGTTGCACTAAAGTTGTGGAGATATCTAGCAATTGGTACGATTTCAAGATTGATTCGATCAAGTTCTTATCAGCATCAACAGAGACACCGTGATCTCTTTCAACATCATGCTTTTGTAATTCAATTTCCAACTCTTTAGCAGTCTTCTCTGGTTCAATGTTGGCAAATTTGTTGGTGGAGTCTAATTGGTCTTCTCTAATGGATTTGAAAACAGTTGGGTCAACCAATGTCAAGTATTGTGATTCCATAATAATGTTAACCAAGACATCTCTTAGATTCTGTTTGGATTCAAAGAATTCAGTCAACACTGGGTAGATCAATTTGGATGGATCAAAGTCATCAAGACTGGAATTTCTTCTGTTGTTCAAGAAGATACTGAAATCTAAACCTTCAATGACATCAATGAACTTGGTGGAGATTGTCAATGATTTGTAGACTTTTGACAAGATATCAACGTTTCTCTGTTGTGTGTTATCTTGTTCTCTCAAGATCACCAGAACTTCATCAAGACTCTGTTTGAACTGGGCTTTCTTATCCTCCAAGATCTCAAATGTATCTTTATCCAGCACACTTTTCAGTTTGGTCTTGTGATGTATTGATTTGACAACTTCTTTCCCAGCAAATGGATCTTTTGGTTCTGGAACGAAAGGATTCTTCCAATTACCACCTGAGAAAAACCCACTCAAGAAACGTGGATAGACCTGAGGTAAATAGTTCTGTTCATTCAAATTGTTAGAACTCACTTGAATGAAAACCTTAACACAACTGATGGCACTCTTCTTCAAATTCTCAATCTCAGTTTCAACTTGACGTAGATAGGATTCATTAGTTAAACTTTGCAATTCTCTATCTTTTTCATCTTCAACGTCATCTTCAGCATCAGAATGCAGTTCTGCTCTAATTGTATCTTGAGTTGAAGTACTGAAATTTCTTTCACCACTTGGTTCAGTTAAATACAAGTTCCCATTAATACCAACCTGGGCAATGGAACTAGCGATCTTTTTCAGTCTTCTTTGAACACGGTTTTGATAACCAGATTTCTGCAAATCATGTTGAGCCAATCTAGCAGATAGATGAATCAACACACCTAATCTTGAAGCAATGTTGAAATAGGTATAGTACAATGGACCAATCTTCTTTGTCAATGCATCTTGGGTCAAAGTCAAGAAATAGATGAACGCATCACGCAGCCCAGACCATGTCTTAATATCTGTTGGGTCATAGTAGAACAAATCAGGTTCACAATATAATGAGGTATTCCATGGATGCACAGTGGTGGAGTTAGAAGGTAATGAAGATCTTGATCTTGAACGTGCTGAATCTTTTCTACCATCGAATGAAGTGGCTGTGGAAGGTCTTGTTCTGGCACTACTTCTGTGGATGTTTGGATGTGGTGAATAAGGTTTGTTGCCATGGGCCTGTAAGTTCACTTTGGTCAATGACACTGGGTCTTGGTCTCTTGTTGGAATGGTCATCTTTGTAGAATCATCAACTTCTGGAGTCTCAATGTATGGTAGTTCTTTGCAGTAGATGTTCAATTCAGAGTTGTAATAAATGATGGAACCTTCAGTGGTTTGAACAGGCATCCAAATAGGAACATTTGAACTACCAGTGGAACTAAAGATATCTTCAACTTCTTGAGCACTGACCAAATTGATGTTGGAAAGACTCACTGGGGCCTCGGGAGCCTCTGGGGCTGGTGATTGGGATTGTTCACCGACATCTGTTGGTCCTCTGGCATCACTTTGGTAAGAATGTTCAGAACTGTTAAAACTGACCGTGGAGTTCTTTCTACCGTTATCCAAGTTCTGCTTCAGCAGCGATCTCAAGTTAGGATGCTTCTTGCTATCTTGCAGAACGCTCTTGGTGTAATGGCCAGGGAACCAGCCTCTTAAGGTACCATTTTCACTAAAGATAACACCATCCCACCAACCAGATTCAGATTTCGTGAGGACATAAATGGTATCACCAATGTGTAAGTCAAGAGTGTTTTGCTTATCTGAGCGGAACTCGGTAGTGACGGTGACGGTGTCCAGCGGAGTGTTTCTCTGCTCTTCCAGAGAGCCAGCAGACTCCTTGGAGCCGTCTTTTGGGCCAGGGGTGTTGTTTGGATCACTCTCAGTCATGGGAGAAACAACAGCGGTAATGGATCCCTGGAAAACGGGCGCTGTTTCAGGAGACGAGTGTGTGGCAGTTGCAATGGGGCGCTATTAGGTGGCCAGCGAGTGTCAGCGGCGGCAATTGCGGTGCTTTTAGGGCGTTTGGAATGGGTGTGTTGGCGGTTGAGTGTCTCTCTTCCTTGCAAAATCGGTCAATTTCACCAACTTTCCAATTTTCACCATTTCTGCCTCACCGCAGATCTTTTCCCAAAACTTTTCCGAGAGTTGGTATAGTGCAGGCATTTGGGACAATGGGAAAAAACCGTAGAAGGGCGGATTTTACTGGGAAAAAATGGCTTGGGAGCCGTTCATAGAGATCTATGGGGCATTCAGTGGCAGCTGCGGATCGACAGCTTTGATTCCACCTTGTTCCCGCCTCCCATTGGTTCAAATGGCTGCCTGGACAACGCCGCAGCGGGATCTCGTTCGTATACTACTGGCGCGCTGCATAAGCTGCTGCATAACCTACAACCTCCCTAGGATTTGAACAAGAGCTATAGTCCGAAGAGGACTTATGTATTCCAAAACCGGTGTGTGTCTTAAGCAAAAGCACTGTCATGTCTCAAACCTTAAATCCTTAGAACTTCTTTGTTCAGTAGACTTTGATGTAATCAGCACCACCAACACATTCGGACACCTTCAACTGGTTAGAGCCCAAAACCTTGTTCACATCAATAGCCATGTTGACGGTCTTGATGGATCCATCATGCTCCAATATTAGTCCTGTAGGCTGGCTGTTACCGTCTTTGGTCTTCCATTTGTTCACTTCATTCAAAATGGCACCTTCAGTAGTGTCGTTAGATAATAGCTTCCAATCAAAGGTATCAAAATCCCACAAGGCAGCTTGCATACCAAATTGTCTCATGATAGATCTCACTCTGTTATCAATACCACCATAAGGAGGTCTAAACCATTTTGGAAGATGACCACCTGTTGCATTCTGAGCCCAAATGGACCATTCGATTTGTGCAATGATCTGTTCATTGGTCAACGATGGTAAGAACTTGTGAGACCAGGTATGTGAACCCATTAGATGACCTTGATCTCTTGCATCTCTATAGATCTCTGGATATCTAACAACGTTGACACCTAAAGTGAAGAAGCTTGTCTTGTGACTCAAATTCTTCAATAGCTTTGGAGTAGCAGGAGATGGACCATCATCAAAACTTTGGGATAACTTGGGACAGGTGTAAGCATCATCAGGTTCAACACACTTAAAACAGTCAAACGAGCAGCTATAACGATCACCAGGACATATACCTTGTTGATAAGGAGGATGGTGTTCAATCTTGTTAAAGTCAATGTAGTCTAGTGGGATGTATGGGGGATCTAATCCGGGCCATTCTGTCAACCCAGTGAAGGCAGTTAACCACTGAGGGAAGGGTTCTTGAGCTTGTGTGCTTGGGTTCCAACCAACCGGCGTACTGATAGTCACTTCGATGTCATCTGAATCTGCTTCGTGGGAGTAGTCTAAAGGCAAGGCTAATGATGAAACCAGCGTAGCTAATGACAAGATTGGGATGTAGTGGATCATGTTTTTGAGTGTTTGGTGTTTGTATAGATAGCAAAGATGAGCAGGTAGAAACCAGAGTAGCACTGAGAGGGTAGAAGTCGTAAAATTGTGGTTCTATTTTTAATCAAACTCTACAAACGGTTTTGACTTTGTGTCAAATATGGGGCATTTTTATGACACAAAACCGGATCAACTTATGTTAACACTGGTCAAAATGCAAGTAATCAGTAGCGCACTACAGGAGAGAATAATCTCCAAGCATTGTGTTTGAACATTCGAAGTATCTTCAGTCTACAGCCCAAAAACCGAGCTGCTGTTCCCATTGCAACAATCTTTTTGTATTTTTCCTTTCTATAAGATCTCTAGTACTATCAAAACCAAACGAAAACAAACTCCATCTAAAACAATAAATAACGTAATAGTCTCAGCATCAACCAGCTGTCTATCTATTTCTCTTCTCACTCTTTGGCTCAGCTGCCTTTTGATAGGGGTTGACTCCACTGACAAGCGAGTTGTACCTGGAGCTGTTGGTGTGAAGGCTTCCGATTTCGTATTCATCACCCAAGGCTGAGTTTCTTCTAGAGTCAAGACTTGATCTAGATCCGCCATTCAGGGTGTAGTTTCCAAATCCACCACTAAGCTGGTTGACGGTGTTCATCAAGTTTCTATTCTCCTCTTTCAACAGGTTGATCTCCTTCATCAATTTCATAACAATAGCGTCCTGTTCTCTTTCCATAACATCAACCAATTCTTCGGTACTTGGTTTGGAATTCAGACTATGAAGACGTGGGTGATCTGGTGTGATAGAGAAACTGCTTCTTGGTGAGGTGGATCTTGCAGAGGATACCGAATTTCTGGCAGTGGAATTTCCCAGTGTGTAGTGTTGATTCAGGAAATTGCAACTGAATGATCCCAATGTGGAGGTGGAGCCTGGTTGGGTTAAAAGAGCAGCCAGTTCAGTGTCATTGGATAGACGGCGCTGTGAGCCTGTGCCAACGTTCAAAGATGGGTTTCTCAGCCTCGGATTTGGGTTCTGTGTGGAGCTTCTAATAGGCGATCTGGTGATTGAACGATTGGGAGTGGACATCGTACGAGGCTGTCTTTCATCTGAGGCCAATGGCTGTTGAGAATGGGCAGAGGAAGGGATCATGTGGTGTGAATGGAGCGAGTGGGCTCTGTGCTTCTTATTTCTCTCCATGGCGAAGTGGCAATGGGGATATCTAGCTGTGTTTTAAGAGTGATGAGTCAAAAGGAAGGACAGCACCGTCATGTTTTTCCATGACATTTTTTGTGTCAGATAACGATTCGGCTGTGTGGGACAGAAAGGGGAAAATTTGAAATCTTGTTTGAAATCTTCTTTGCTGTGGCCTGTTAGGGGAAGCAAAAAGGGCCAAAAATAGCTGGAACTGACACTAGCACTGGGTCTGGACCCTCCTCAAAGGTTCTAGATAGCGGTACTGCTACTGATTGCTGATTGTTCTTAATATCTGCTAAACTGGAGATCTTGAGATCGATTTTGGTGAGTGTCAACTGCTAGAATAATTTACAGTTTCAGATAGTGTAAGAAATGATATGGAGATGGAGCGACAGCGATCTGGTACCTGGGGCTTATTCGTGCTACCTAATTATCAGCCTATTGTGACACAATATCTGTACGTACTAGCAGTCTTCACTAGGCGTATAAACGAGCCCTCCAGAACAGGGCATTTTTAATTATCTAGTCATCGTGATTGATTGTGCCACATTCGATATTTGATCTTACAATGTATCACATAAGGAATCTTCGATACTATACACATTGTGCTAGTATCTTGTCTGCCGAATATAGATCATGAAGCTGAAAGAAAGATAATATTTAGGATCAGTGACTTTTCAACACGAGTTTTCTGACTTCTTTCTTGCTCTACCCTTGCAGGTTGAGAGGGAGTCTGCCACCCTTACACACTGCCAATTTTCTGAGTGTTGGAACTACCTACGTCGTACGGAGGCTGAACCCACTTTCGAGCATCAGGAGGCTACTTTGGCAGTTTAAAGCTTTCAAGTTGACTGTTGAGGATAGGGGATGGGCCTACGTCGAAACGAATTTTCTACCGAGATTCATAACGTCATTGCAGAAGATGAAGATCTCCAACGTCGGTGCGAAAGCGGGCATAGAACGACATCCGCCAGAAGACTCTTCAAATGGTAACAAGAGTCGCTAGTTACTGCATCCAGTCTACTGCCTAAGAGCTTCTTTCATGACAGCCAGTGTGAAGAACTCGCTTAAACTTCAGTGTGTTTCCGCTCTGTCTTTATCTTCTTCTTGTTTAGCCATTAAAATATTTCCCCATAAAAATTTTCCGGGGTGCATAAACCTGGAAAAATCTTCTTCTGCATCGTCGACTCTCAAGCGGACTCGGAAAGTTTAGACCCTCAACCCAGTGCAAATAGCCTATTTCCCAAATACTCGCTGAATATGACTTGACCTGACATCTGCGTGTATAAATTGTGGGTCAATTCCCCTAGACAAGTTCATGGGGTCATAATGAAGCTGACACCAGCAGCATGCACTTTTCAATCCTTGCTCTGACCTCCCTCTTGGTCACATTCGTGTCGTGTGTTATCCCACACAAAGATCTAAAGCCAGATGTCTTTGTCCTGACTGATATTGGTAACGAACCTGATGATTCTGGGTCCTTTGTCAGATTGTTACTTTACTCAAATGATTTGAACGTCAAAGGTATTTGTGCTGTCACTTCAATTTGGTTGAACTCCACCACTAGAGAAGACTTGTTCACAAACTCCATCAACGCTTACGAAGAGGTCCATGAAACCCTGCTTGAACATTCAGACTTATACCCACCAGCCCAATATTTCCGTGATATCATTTCTACTGGTCATCCAGTGTATGGTCTAGCTGCTTTAGACGAACCAAACTTAAGTTCTGGTGCCCAAGCTTTGATCAAGGCAATTGACAGTACCCCAGTTGGCGAATACTTATACGTTCTGATATGGGGTGGTGCTAACGTTCTAGCTGAAGCCTTGAACGAGATTAGAAAGACAAGATCTCAAGATGATTTAGCCACTGCTGTTGCCAAGATCACTGCTTATGCCATCTCTGATCAAGACAATGCTGGTATTTGGGTCAGACATAACTTCCCAAAGATCAAATACATTGCTTCACAACATGGTTTCAACCAATACGGTGGTGCTGCTTGGCTAGGTATGTCATCAATGACTATTGAAGGTGCCAACAATGATGTTGTTAACAAGGACTGGTTGAAGAAGAACATTCAAACTGTAGGTGCTTTAGGTGCAACTTATCCAACTTTCGAATACGTCATGGAAGGTGATACTCCAACTTTATTATTCACTTTGCCAAACGGTTTGAACTGCCCATCAACTCCAGAATATGGTGGCTGGGGTGGTCGTTACAACCTAATCGACATGAGCGCCAATTTCGGTTACTATGCTGATGCCACTGATACTGTCACTGGTGTTGACAATAACACTTACACTTCCAGTGCTGCAACCATTTGGAGATGGAGAGAAGATTATCAAACTGATTTTGCCCTAAGAGCACAATGGACTGTTAAGGGCTTTGATGAAGCTGTTCATAACCCAATCATTGTTAGTGACGGTGAAGAAACTTACCATCCATACATCACATCCACTGGTATGAACACCACTGTTGAATTTGATATCTCTGAATCTTATGATTTGAACAACAGAACTTTGAAATATGAATGGATCCAATACAAAGAACCTACATCAGCATTGAACGCTTACAATACCCCATTCGAAACCATCGATATTGTCCCATTGAATGACGAAGGTTCAAAAGTCCAGGTGACCATCCCAGATTTCTCCCACACTTGGTACAGACAAAACTTCACCCATTTCTATGACTTCAAACCATTCCATTTCATTGCTAAGGTCACCAATGATGGTACCCCAACCGGTGTCTCATACAAAAGATTCATCGTTAATGGGTTATTGAACGCTTAAGCACTTCTTGATTTCTATTGATTCACGTAACAAGAGCTCCTCATGAAGACTTCAATGGGCCTCTACATTGTTTTATACCAATTTTGAAAACACTTTGATAGTATTCATCACTCAGTAGTTGAATTAGAACCACTTGCTCGCTAGATCCGGGAGTTAGCGCCACCTATGAAAATGGTAGGGCCACAACTGGCCTGTCACCCGGACGCAACTTTTTCAAGATTCGTGAAAATTCGGAGGGTTGGCCGAGTGGTCTAAGGCGGTAGACTTAAGATCTACTGGACGGTTGTCCGCGCGAGTTCGAACCTCGCATCCTTCATTATTTTTTTGCTCCTAAAACTGCCTATTTTTTGCTTTTGGCTCACGTGTTTTGTCTTGATTCAGAGTCCCAGTATCTTGTGTTAGCACTTTTTAGCGCTGTTGTCTGTACGCGAAAACTGACACATACGTCAAACTTCAGGAGTTCTGAAAAATACGGATTCTGATCTCCTGGACTTTCCATGGCGGGAATCTGATCGCCACCTGGGTAAACTGGCCGATTTGCTCAAAATTCACTGCGCTGCCGCCGCTGTTATAAGTCAATTGCCAATGGTCACGTTCGAAGAGTTCATCGCTGCTGATCCTGTGATTCCAGTGAGGCCTTTCAAGTTTGACAGTCCCCAAAGCTACTTGACATTCAGGGATGGGTCAAAGAACTACATGGGCGGCACAACAGAAGAAGGCCGCCAGGTCCGCTGCTCTGACGACGCTGCTATCTCCTGGCGCTTGGATGTGCTTCTCAATGTCCACCACAAGTCTGAGTTCGCCCTTGCAGATATGAACTTCCTACAAGATAAGAAACCATCATCGTTCGCCGCCTCTCTATCCATTGGAGAGTCGTTTGAACTAAGAACAAATTTAACCGCTGGTGACGATGCCAAGATCATTGAACTGTTCATCAAGGAGAGAAAGCAAATATGGTCACGTCTTCAACCTTGGTTCGAGATCATACAGGTGAACCCACGCTGTCTTAAGGTCTTGGAATACATGGTCAGTTTCACTGCATTCTTAACCGTTGTTAGCCAGCTTTATGTCAAAGACGAGATTCTTCATGATGGTTTCAAGAATAAGCTCAACAAGGTGCTATTGATTCATACCAATGACAAGCGCTCAGTGTTGACTTTATCCAGGGCTACACACCGTGACCTTAAGGCCGCCATTCAAACACCTATCAACTTGGGGCTACCAGAAGATGTTTTCACTCCAATCAGAGCTGAGTTGCTCAAATGCATAAAGAAAAGAAAGACTCGTGTGTTGAAGAACTTGAGTGGGAGATACAGAAGATGGAGTGTTGCCCGTTGGATTGGTGTTGTTCTGTTGTACGCCCTCTTCACCTTGTTCCGTTACATGGCCTTCAATGTTGTCAAGATATATGGCTACCAGTTCATTGAAGACTACTACCAAAACTAAGCAAGGTCATTTGCTAATTGCTATAGAAATTTGTTTGATGCTCCAGACTCCAGAGTATATTATACGTATTGCTGCACCTCGTAAAAACAACAATAGTTAACTGCGGCGAGGGTAAATCAACGTAGAAAACAGCTGAGAGCCTTGAGTTTTTCCGACGTGGACTGTCCTTTGTAGGGTCCTTAGCGTACGCCTTATATGCTGCTGGCTGTGTCTTCCTTATTCTTAGAATCATCTACTTCTTCTAGTTCCAAATTCCCGGTTGGCACACTCTAAGTTCTCGGTTATCTATCATTTTTCAGGAGGATTCAGTGTCTCTCCCTTCTCCTTTTCCATCGATCACCAGTAAAAGCCAATCCAAAACCAATGTCCACCAGGCTCAGATTCCCCTACGAGATCAACAAGAGATCATCATCGACTACAACGCCTTCACCACGAAAAAGGCCGACATCGAGCTTTATCGTTACCTCAATTCAGTTAACGGTTTGAAACCTTTGATCTCCCAGTTCGTGTCCATCTGGTGTGTGATTCCTTACAATTCATACGACTATTTTGAGTCAATTGTCCAATTGAAGGAGTGCACTGACAGTTTCTTCATCGTCACTTCATTGCCATCGCTTGATATCTTCCAAGCACCAAAGTTCGTTATCGATGTCAACTCTTGCTTAGGGGATACAAGATACTTGACCGTTGAGAAATTCTGGACCAGTTTCAACAAAGAAGATGTCAAGCCACTCAGATTGATCATCTATGACACTCCTTTCAGAAAGGACCAATGGTATATTGATGTCAACGAAGGGTTGGGTGAGGTTTACAACGCTAATCTGTGGTTGATGAAAGAATTGGATAAGCAATTGATGACAAGTGAAATCACCATTGACAGAATGAGATTCAAGGATTACTGGTTCTGGGAAAAGTGGTTCCAAACTGTACCAAGTTATACTAAGAATATCGAGTCTGACTCTGGTCAAAGTGAATCTGATCATGCTGATAATGAATTGAAGAAATATGCTCCTTACTACAGATTGTTAACGGAGTTGAAATGATTGTGCTCCATTATAAGCTACCACTATGCTCAAGAAGAATGGGTTGGTAAAAGAGACAGCTCTAGTGCCTTGGTGTTCCCACGAGCTGCATATGATATAATTGCTATGAATAACGAATTTGCTACTAGAAATTTGCTTTACTTAATGAATGATGTTGTTACGATACACGTAGTGATGATCAAAATGCGATCCCTTTAGATCTACAGATGTAATAATTCACATAATACAAATGATATCAACTCATTTATACAATTTAGCTAAGGAGACGGCAGCCTCGTCATTCTTGTTCAACACCTTAGCCACAGCCAATTCAAAATCTTCTTGTGTGACATGAATTCTTCTTTCTCTCAATGCATACATACCAGCTTCAGTACAAACACCTTTAACATCGGCACCTGAACAACCATTCATCTTCTCGGCAATCTTTCTTAAATTGATCCCTCTGGTCAAGTTCATCTTTCTAGAATGGATCTTCAAAATCTCTGTACGTGATGTCACTGTTGGTGCTGGGAATTCAATCTTTCTGTCAATTCTACCTGGTCTTAATAGAGCAGGATCTAAGATATCCAATCTGTTGGTGGCCATGATGATCTTGATATCCTTGGAGTTTTCAAACCCATCCAATTGATTCAACAATTCCAACATGGTTCTTTGAACTTCTGAATCACCACCGGAACTACCTTCAACTCTTGAAGAACCAATGGAATCAATTTCATCCATAAAGATGATAGATGGAGCATGTTCTCTAGCCATAACGAACAATTCACGAACCATTCTTGAACCTTCACCAATATATTTTTGAACTAATTCAGAACCTGAAACTCTGATGAATTTACATTCTGTGTGATGTGCCACTGCTCTGGCTAAAAGAGTCTTACCAGTACCTGGGGGACCATATAAGATGACACCCTTTGGTTGGGCAATACCTAAACTTTCAAATAATTCTGGATGTTTCACAGGTAGTTCGATAACTTCTTTAATCTCTTTAATCTGTTTAGTTAACCCACCAACCATGTCATAAGTTGAATCTGGAACTTTCTCCAACATCATTAGACTCACCAATGGATCAACTTTGTTAGGTAGGATCTTATGTAGGGTGTATGAATCTGATTTTAAGCAAACACGTAGATTTGGTTTGATATCTTTGATATCGATTTCTGGACTTAGATTGACAATGTATTTACCTTCTGGGTTGATCTTCACTAGAATTTTCTTCTTGCTTAGAGCCTTGACGACTTCACCAACGTATGAACCAGGTTCTTGGAGTAATTTCAATTCATCTTTCAGTAAACGAACCTTGGAATTCAATGTGTTTCTTTGAGCTTCAAGACGACGTAAATTGGACGTTTTAGCCTTGATTTCAATCTCTGTGTCTTGGATACGTTGTTCTAGGAAGGGTTTGATCCCCAGTTCATGGGCAACGGCAGCAGTCATGGCCAATTGAGTGTTTTATGGTTGGACACTTTGATTGTGGAAGTGATTGATTCCTGTTGTGTTTTGCCATCGAAATTTGGCCTGGCAGCGGGATCGGGGAATTCCGGGGGTTCGGAATTCAACTACTTTTGTAGAAAGAAGCGTATACTCTTTGAACTAGCCTTTAGATCGCCTCTATCGAAGGCTCATTGGTCTCTTGGTGTCCTTGAGTGCTTGGTAGCTTCAGCAGAGAGTTATTGTTTTTTTAATTGGTGGAGTGGAGTGCCTTAAATGTGACAATGCTGAAACTTGCAACAACCACGAAACTAAGAGAGGAGCTATAAGCACAGGCTAACTCTAGTTCACTTCCGCTTGCTGTCTCAGGGCTTCACTAGGGTCTCAGGGACCAGGGGATCCGGATTTCACTAATAAATGATCATGGATATTCTTGGTAATATTTCTTTACCTATCAAACTCAAAGGTAGATAGCTACGGCCATAAGTATATAATTGCTTGAGTTTACAAGTGGATAAATAGTATAAATAGCTGATAAATAATAAATAAAGAGTAGACACAATGGCTTCCATGTCTGATCACTTGCCAAAGTATCTACCGTTGTCAATTCCCGAATTCTTCTCTGCAATGCCCCAGATTCTATCCATCTTGATTCCACCAATGTCATCAACAACGTAGAATAACCCACCTTTAGTCTTCCAATTAGCCTTGATCAAGCCATTGTTAACCACTTGGAGGTCTTTCACATTCACCAGAGTGTTGTAATATCTTCTACCAGTGAATGAGACCTTCTCGGCAACCAAAGTTTCATCAGTGGTCAAGTTTTCTAAAGTCTGTGGTTTCTCTGTATCGTATAGTCTAAAGATTCTGGTAACGTAGTGCTGGGTCAGCAAGTGAGCTGTTGGGAAAGGGATGATGGACAAAGTGGTGGCGAGGTATATCAGAGAGTCGCTGAACAAAGGAAGTCCACTCATCAAGTGGGAAATGTAGAGCCCCGCAACGCCAAAGCCCAGGGAGGCTCTCTTCAGCAAGGAGATCGAGTTCCCAGCCGGTGACACATAGAGCGGGTCGTAACCAGCACGGAAGTTGGCAGGCAGCTCGGTGGAGCCTGCTGAGAACGGTTGTGAGATCTTGACAACGTCGTGGAGCCTCACCCGTGAAGTGTGGAGC
This sequence comes from Taiozyma rabaulensis, assembly GCA_030574855.1. Classification (NCBI taxonomy): domain Eukaryota; kingdom Fungi; phylum Ascomycota; class Saccharomycetes; order Phaffomycetales; family Wickerhamomycetaceae; genus Taiozyma; species Taiozyma rabaulensis. The sequence goes on from JAJMFP010000195.1 coordinate 112,659, forward strand.
CGTCTGATGTGGAGCATTGTGTTCTTTTTGTTTCACTGGAATTAATTGAACAGTTGATAGGTGTCCCCACAAAGGTTTTCTGCCTATGAAAATTGAAAGTTGGTTGGAAGGTCTAGTCCTGGTTTTAATGACCTAGTCTCAGCACTTTTCTGGTCTAGTCCTCACTTTCTAGTCCCACTTTACGTTGTCCTGGTGATAAATTTTTTTGTTTACTTGTTTTTGTTACCCGCAGCCAATTATGGCCCAAAACGGCAACTTCCCTGATTCGGCCATAAATTATCGCTGCCAAAGTTGCAAAGAAAAAAAAATGGAAAAAAAAAAAATGCATTTTAGCTTCTTTCTATCAACTTCACTTCATCACCGCTGCCTGCAAACATGGATTCCGATTCCACCAACAAGTACATCCCAGACCACCGTCGTACCAATTTCAAGAACAAGGGCAGATTCAATGCCGACGAGCTGCGTCGTCGTCGTGAGACCCAGTCCGTTGAACTAAGAAAGGCCAAAAGAGATGAAACTCTAGCAAAGAGAAGAAACTTCAACATCACCGCTGAAGACTCTGACGACGAAGACGATTTCAAGAAAAACGATGACGACACCTCTTTCCTAAACCAACTACAACAAGAACTTCCAAGAATGATGGAGCAAATCCAATCCAATGACTTTGATTCCCAACTAGCTGCCACTGTCAAGTTTAGACAAATCCTGTCCAAAGAACGTAACCCACCAATTGATCTAGTCATCCAATCCGGTGTTGTTCCAATCTTGGTCAACTTCATGAACGACCAACCAGAAATGCTTCAACTGGAAGCCGCTTGGGCCTTGACCAACATTGCTTCAGGTAACTCTGATCAAACCAAGTTTGTTGTTGAAGCTGGTGCCGTTCCTTCTTTTGTCAACTTGCTATACTCCCCATCATTCGAAGTCAAAGAACAAGCCATCTGGGCCTTGGGTAACGTTGCTGGTGATTCTGCCGAATACAGAGACTTTGTGCTTTCTTGCAACGCCATGACCCCAGTTTTATCCTTGTTCAACACCTCAAAGATGTCCTTAGTTAGAACTGCTACTTGGACCCTATCAAACTTGTGCAGAGGTAAGAACCCACAACCAGACTGGCAATTAGTTTCTCAAGCCTTACCAACTTTAGCCAAATTGATCTATTCCACTGATGTTGAAACTCTGATTGATGCTTGTTGGGCTATTTCATATCTATCTGATGGTCCGTCTGAATCGATCCAAGCCGTTGTCGACGCTAGAATTCCAAAGAGACTAGTTGAACTATTAGGTCATGAATCCACTTTAGTCCAAACCCCTGCATTAAGAGCCATTGGTAACATCGTTACTGGTAACGATTTACAAACTCAAATTGTCATCAACGCTGGTGTTCTACCTGCTTTATTGCCATTACTATCATCAGCTAAAGAATCCATTAGAAAAGAAGCCTCATGGACCATTTCTAATATCACCGCTGGTAACTCTGAACAAATCCAAGCTGTCATTGATGCTAACTTAATTCCACCTTTAATTAGATTATTAGAAACTGCTGATTATAAGACCAAGAAGGAAGCCTGTTGGGCCATTTCTAATGCTTCATCAGGTGGTTTAACCAAACCAGATATCATCCGTTACTTAGTGCAACAAGGTTCCATCAAACCATTATGTGATCTATTGGCTGTTGCTGATAACAAGATCATTGAAGTTACTTTGGACGCTTTAGAAAACATTCTAAAGATGGGTGATTTGGACAAAGATGCTCGTGGTTTATCAGAAAATGAAAATGCCATTTACATTGAAGAATGTGGTGGTATGGAAAAGATCTTTGAATGTCAAAACAATGAAAATTCCAAGATTTATGAAAAGGCCTTCAACATTGTTGACAAGTACTTCTCAGCTGAAGATGAACTAGAAGATCCAGGTCTTGCTCCTGAACAACAAGGTAACACTTTTGCATTCAACGCTGGTGGTCAAACCAACTTCCAATTCTAAGAATTATACCCACATGATAAATTTTTTAACTTTTGATGTTTGACTGTTTTTTACATTACATTTTTTTTAGCCCTCATCTCATATTTCCTCATCTCCCCTTTTTTACATTAATCTTTTGTTTTGCCCTTCATCCTCATCATTTACTTTAATCTTTTATATAGATTTGAATAATCTATTTAACGTCTGTTTTTTAAAACCTTTGTTTTTTGTTTGATTCTTCCCTTTTACATTTAGCATTTTTTTGATTGGTGTTTTACCTATCTCCTCTCTCTCCCCCTCTTATAATTTTGCATTTTTGAATCATTTATAACGTTTTGATAATTGAAACTCTGTTCTGATCTTCTCCCATTTATACAATCCTTTAATTGTAATAATCCTCTACGTCTTGAAGACGGTTTTGATGTTTTGCGTAGCTGCTTAAAGTAGTATAAAACCAAAAAAAAATGAATTTCTCGAAAGTAAACAAAACCTGTGACATATAAAACAAGAGGGACAACCACATGAACGGGAGCTGGCAAGATCAGCCTAAAAGGGACCTAGTATCCCTCCACAAGCGACTGCACGAGTCCAATGCTGTCAAAGTCGAGGAAAACGAGCTGCCAGAACTGATAAAACCACGAATTATCAAGCCAACTAAATTCGATGTCAAGCGTTACCTTGGTGATCCATTACCTTTACCATATGCAATCGAGAGCAGGTCTCCGAAGAGGGCAGGTCCCACCATTGCTGCTGCTGCGCTTACTGCTGATTCAAAACTAGAAGGTCCTTTGCTGCCTACTTCATTGAACGATACACTAGCAAGTCCACTTCGACAGAAGAAGTTTAACAAGATACCCAAACATATTGAGTTTATGAGAGAACAGAGCAATATCAGGCTAAGGAACTCACTGAGGCGATTTCAAGAATCACAATCACAAGAAGAACAAGCCATCATTGAACCACCAGCAGAGCAAGAATCTCAAGTTGTTGATCAAAGTATCCAAACTGAAGATGGAGTTATAACGCCAATATCATCACCCGTATTAAAACAATCTTCACCTATCCCACCGGTCAAACCCAAATCACAACCACCAAAGGAAGTCAAGGTTGTGCACATATCGTTCAAGACGCTGCTTTCAAGCCCCATTTGTACTGTATTACTACTCATGCTGTTGTATTATATTCTAAAGACACTTTAATAAATGAATTGATGACACCCCGTTGAAAGGCAAGATTTTCTGGCGAATCGAACAGAGAAACGTCGTAGTGTTTGGTCTGATTAGGTTATACTCGCTCCACAAGTCTGGTATTCCTACGAAAGTTCAAAGTATGTGCAAAATCTCTTGTCTAAACTGTATATACATTCATTCATTCGTCATAATCATCAGAAGGCGGCTTCCCAGAGTCCATTTTCATATATAGATCAATAGCAGTACTGAAGGCAGCAAAACCTGCACAACCGATAGCAGCAGCCTGAGGACCTGACTTATAAGCCAACCCACCACCAGTGATACAACCTGCGGCAACACCGTTATAGATGTCATTCTTTGCACGTAGCGATTCAACACCACATTCAACACCTGCGTAGATCATACCGATGTAACCAAAGTTCTTAGCACTGGACCAGGCTCTTTTACCCATATCTGAGAATTGTAATCTGACTTGTTCCTTGAAGGGAAGATTTGAAATATGGCCAGCAGCGTTGTTACCCATAGGCACATCATAGGACATCTTGTATTGAAGTTAGTATGATTCAAAGAAGGTACTTTATAGTTGAAGTATACTCACACTGGCCATGAAAAGACCAAAGACACCACCTAGACCGAAACCAGTGACACCGGACATGGCAGCTTTACCTGGACATGAGGACATGAACTCGATCATCTGTTTGGCACCTTCCTCGGCCTGCTCTTCCGGGGTCATCTCAGCGTAGGGCTTCTTCTGCCCGCCCTGGGCCGTGTCTAGCCCAAACCCTCTGTACGACATCTGAGGAACGGGTGTTTTATGTGGCAAAGGTCGATCTCATCGGATTTTTTTTTTTTCAAATCTTTATGACAATTCGAGATATCAACGACTACTTTAAACCATCAAAGGCCAAAGACAATACACACAAATGGCCAGAGAACTGCTGCTGCTGCTGCTGCTGCTGCTGCTGCTCGCCCCGCTGTGCCTGTGCTACGAGCAGTTCTGCCGGTGCCAGTGCGCGGGCTCCTACGCGATCCAGCCCATGAACTGCGCCGACTGCTCGAAGAGAGCCTGTCTGGAGTACGAACTGTGCGCAGGCAGCGAGCTGGACTCGGTTGTCGCTGAGTGCTTCCGTGAGTTTCCTCCCACTATCTCTCTGTTGTCTGTCACTAACACTGCCCGCAGAACGCGAGTCCTTCAAGGACCAGCTGGTGGTGTCGTCTTTCCTGCTGCTGACCCTGGCTCTCCTCGTGTACTCCTTCAAAAGGGCCAGGCAATGAAGGCTTCTCCCGCCCAAATTCATGATGACGTTTACGCTAAAATCCGCCTATCCAACCACTGTAAAATCTCGCGTAACTCTCAGCACTAACATTCCGGCAGACAATGTAGAATTGTTCGCATTTTTCCACTTTTTTTTTTTATTTCACGTCGAAAAATTTCGTTAAAAAAGTTTTACAGGAACAGATTCCTAAAGCTTAAAGAGCCAAACAAGGAAGGGAATTCGTCTGAAACCTCCCATTCAAAAACAGCTCTTGTACCCCCTCCCACCGCTCCACACAAACACGTCTTTCCCCGCAAAGCCCGTGCATCCAATCCGTGTGTTTAAGAGTATCCAATTGCCCATTTTCTTGATCTTTGCACTTTTGAAATCAAAAGAGATCAACTTTGCAACTTTCGTCCATTCAAGAGCCCATCACATCTACATTTCGCTATGTCAGTCAACAACCAGAACAACGGTGGTGGCAATTACCACCCGAAACGTAACGTGAACAGAAATCAGCATCCAAACGCTTACTACAATCCTGCTGCTGCCGGTGGTTATGTCGCTCCTGAGTACATTCAAGGTTACGGTGGCTACGGTGCCCAGGGCTACTACAACCCTGCCACCGGTGTCCCACAGTACTACCCTCAAGCTGGCTATAACCCACAGGGCTCCGTCTACAGACCTGAATACGCCCATCCAGCTCAACATCATCACATCAACCTAACCACTCCAACCGGTGAGAAAGTTGACATCAAATCCCTACATCACACTCCAACTTCCTCCAACGCCACCTTAAAGAAGACTTCTGCCGCATCTACTCCAAAAGCCACCACTCCGCAATTGCATCAAAGAACTCCAAGTATAGCTTCAAACACTTCTGCCCCAAGTACACCAAAGCAAGAATCCAAGGCTGCCCTAGATATGAAAGAAGCCTTTAGACAGCAAGTGTTGGCTAGAGCCAAGGCCTCCAAGGAAAAAAGAGAAGCTGAAGAAGCTGCTAAGGCTGCTCCAAAGGCTGCTGAACCAAAAGCTGCTGCCGAACCAAAGGTTGAACCTAAGGTTGAAGAATCTAAACCTGAGATCAAGGAAGAACCAAAAGTTGAAGCTAAACCAGAAGTTAAAGAAGAAACTAAAGCTGAGCCTGTTCCTGAAGTGAAGAAAGAAACTCCTGCTGTTGCTGCTGAACCTGTCAAGTCTGAAGCTGAACCAAAGGAAGAAGAACCAAAGGCTGAACAAATCAAAGAAGAAACCAAGGAAGAAGTTAAATCAGAATCAGAACCTGACAAGGCTGAAGAACCAAAACCTGAATCAGCTGAACCAGAAAAGGAGGTCACCATCATTGAAGATTCAATCAAAGAAGAACCTGAACCTGAAGATGCCAACTTATTCACCATTTCTAAATTGTTCACCCAATTGAAAGAAGCTAAACTAGTTGAAGATCCATACACTTTCCAATATCCAACTGGGTTCATTGCTCCAGAATCAAAACTACAAGATCCATCCAAACCAAAATTACCAAAGCTAAGATATGATCCTGTTTTCTTACTACAATTTGCCGAACCATTGAAATTGCCAACTGATAATGAATTCAAGCAATCAATTGAATTTTTGGAAAAGAACCGTACTGATAGATCTGGTTCTTCAAGAGGTGGTTTCAGAAACTTTGGTCAAGGTTCCATTGGTGGTGTTCAAGGTTCATTCTCCAAATCTGGTTCCAATAGAAAATTCGATTTGAACTCAAGATCTAATTCAAGACAAAACTCAAAGAGAAAAGGTGGTTCAGGTAGAGATAGAAAATCAAACAGAAACAGAGATAGAGATGATGAACCTCAAGAACCAAAAGAACCTCCTAAGCCATTGGAAAAATCTGCCACTAGATGGATTCCAAAATCAAGAGCTAAACCTGCTGATGAAGTTAAATATGCCCCAGATGGTGTTACTGTTATCCTAGGTGAAGAAGAAGTTGAAAGAAAAGTTAAACTACTATTGAACAAGTTGACATTACAATACTTTGACCCAATTACTGATGATATTATCAAGATTGCTGATCAATCACAATGGGAAGAACATGGTGAAACTTTGAAACAAGTTTTGAACGTTACTTTTGACAAGGCCACCGATGAACCTCATTGGTCTTCCATGTATGCTCAATTCTGTGCCAAACTTTGTAAAGAAATCAATGCAGATGTTAAAGACAGTGATATCTTAAATAAGAATGGTGAACCATTAAGTGGTGGTTTATTAGTTAGAAGATACTTGTTGAGCAAATGTCAAGCTGAATATGAAAAAGGTTGGGCTGAAGATTTGCCTACAAATGAAGATGGTTCTCCATTAGAGCCTGAAATGATGACTGATGAATATTACAAGATTGCTAAGGCCAAGAGAAGAGGTCTAGGTTTAGTGAGATTGATTGGTCATTTGTACGTTTTAGGTTTGTTATCTGAACAAATCATCCTAGTATGCCTATACAAATTGGTCACTGCTGCTAATCCAACTGAAGAAGATGTTGAAAACTTGATTCAATTGGTTAAGACTGTTGGTCAAAACTTGGATTCTTCTGTTAATGAAACAACAAGACAAAAGATGAACCAAGCTTTCAAGAGTATTGAAGAAATGTCAGAAGATAAGAGAATTCCATCAAGATTACAATTTTCACTATTAGATTTGGTTGATTTAAGAAGAGCTAAATGGAAAGGTGGTGAAGCTGAAAAGGGTCCAAAGACTATCACTGAAATTCATCAAGAAGGTGAAAAGAAACAATTAGAACAACAAAAGAACAGAGAACGTTCAAGAAGGACCGATTCAAGACAAAACTCTTCAAGAAATAACTCAAGTTGGGGTGCTAACCGTTTGAATGAATCTGATTTGAAGAGAATTGGTCAAATCTCAAGTCCTTCAAGTTCAACTCAAAGTCCACTAAACAACTTCAACAAAACCAAGAGTTTAAGATCAAGACCATCAACCACAAATGTTCAAGAACAAACTTCAAGTCCATTAGCTGCTAGAGAAAGTTCTACCAATGCATTTGCTTTATTGGGTGATCACGGTGATGATGACGCTGAAGAGGAAGAGGAACCAAAAGAAGAAGAACAAAAGGAGGATGAAGCTTAGATTATTTCTTCACTCTCCACACTGAGCATTTTGAACTAGCATTGTGTTTTTATATATTTTGGTTTTCAAGTTCTTTTAACAAAGGCTTAACTCTTTCTCATAAGTTGGCATCTGATCAGAACTGTGTGTTTGTACATGTTTTTTAATTCTTTTTTAATAACAATAACTTTCGATTGAATTGATGGCAAATATTGTAAACGGTCGTATGTGACTTGTGCCTGTTGGGGCTGTAAGTTGTTGGTAAGTGAACACTAGTGAAATCAGTTGTGATTGTGGAAAGTAATGTATTACGTCGTGTGTTGTACTCATGATGTTAGTTTGGCCGGTAACCATTCACTGTAGTTCAAGTCCCACAGTCCTCTGAATGTGTAAGACTTGGCTACTAGAGCTACGGTTTTTATAACTTTCATGCCTTTCGTATCTACGCATGAGACAAGTGAATGCTTTCACACTGTTTTATGAAACTAGTACCGCATCACACCGCCGGAATTATAAAATTGCAGCAGGCCTCCGTAGCTTTTAGCTTATAATACCTAATATTCCTACTGTCTGTAGCCTATGATATCTAGCTAGCTTATTGTAACATTGTTGATTAATATAAGTTTGATCGAATTAATATTTTGTGTGTAGAGTTTTAAAAAGAGGACTTGAAACCTAAAATTTAAATTTCAAATTCTTAATAAACAGTCTTTGGCCAAATTTCAAATCCAATATTTAGCCCCAAACGTGCAACCATTCAATAATTCGGGTCTTCCGATTCACTTTAAGATATAGCAGTTGGTCTTAGAAGTTAATTTTGATGGTTTCAACTCATTTTAAAATTTGTTGATGTTTATTAGTACCATAGGGATTTCGGTTAAAATCCCGAGATCTAAAATGCCCTGTCCTAAAATATTACCCCTGCTGAGAGAGAAACTACGTCGTACAGATCAGGGGGTTTGTCTTATAGCTGATCGAATAAATCTGTCTTTAGTGCCGGAGAACTAGCCCAAAGGTCGTGACTCGTGTAATAGCTGATCGATATTGACGAAAGTTCAACGGCTTAATCAAATCAAAGGTCTTCGCTTAGAGCTACGAAAACAAACTCAACATTGTAGATGTATAGATGCAATTCATGGAGAGTAACAGTTGGCAGGGATATTCTATAGCTAGCAAAGTGAGAATAATCAGAGGAGAGAAGATCTCTCTTGCAAAGTAGGGTGGCGTTGCATCAAGACGGTCAATATCCACGGAAAGAATTAATGATAGTTGGGTGATATGGAAGTTGCCTTCTTTAAACATCAATAACAGTAAGGTCTAGAGGATCGTTATGGAAAGCACCTTTCAATTGTTTCATCTGTCTACCAACGTACATTTGGTTCAAGGCGCCGTGTGGAGAGAGCTTGAATTGTCTCTTGAACTTTTCTCTTTTGTGGTGTTTGCCATCGTCATTGGGCAGGTCAATCTCTGGGGCTTCTGTATCTTCTGTATCTGGGACTAGCTCAGGGACATTCTCGTCGTTATGAGCAGGTTTCCACCAATGAACTTTGCTTCTTGGTTGGACCACAGGAGGATGAGGTTCCATGGAATCTTCTAAATCTGGGGAAGCAGGGTAGACCAACGTTTGGAACCCATTACCGATCTGGACGTCTTCACCGTGGGAAAACAGTGTCTCAAAGGTATTGTAGTTCAATTTCTCATAGCCCAAGGCACCATAAAGCACGTCTAGCAGCACAAAGGTAAACAACAAGACCACCGATAGAGCATTTGTTAGCACCGAGTTGACGGCTCGTAAGGAGCTGTCCAGCAGTCTTTTCAGCTTGAAAATAGACTTAACCGTGAGAATGGAGCAGAAAACGGCGAGTTTGAGCAGAACCACGGCAACAGCCTCTAATGAATCCATTTGCCACCGTTGACCAGCCGGTTTTCAATGATTTCTCGTTTTGGCAGAGATTTTTTTTTGTGTCAAACTACAGAAACTCGGCAAAACACAAAAAAAGGTTGAAAATTGGACGTCATCAACAGATTGGCTGACACAGCCAAAAGAACAATGGCAAAGACACTTTTCATCACAACGGGGGCCACAGTCATCTTCGAAGAACTGCTCAAGGCGGTGCTGAGCGATGATTTTCTAACAGTGGCCTCTCAATTGGGCTTCACACAGCTGAAACTGCAGTTTGGTGTCGGTGATCTGGGAGAAAGTCTGTTCTTGAAGAAGTTCCCTCAAGCTGACAGGAAAGGGAAGGAATGGACTGCCAATTGGAAAGAACTGGACGTTCTGGGCTTTGGGTTCACCAATGATATGAACTCCGTCGTGTCAAGCTCTGATTTGGTGGTATCTCACGCTGGTACCGGTTCAATCCTGGATGTTTTGAGACTGAACAAGAAACTAGTAGTGGTGATCAACGAGGCTCTTATGGATAATCACCAAAGTGAAATAGCCAATGTCTTAGAAGAAGGTGGTCATCTGATAAAGACAAGTGTATCAATCCAAGATATCACCACTGCACTCAGAAAAGCTAATGAAACTACATTCACCCCACTGGAGAAACCTAAAGACGGTCTACTTCAAAACATTCTACATCAACTTTAATGCAAACATCCAATATGTATTTCTAAACACCATGATTAATTAATAAAACTTCTCATTAAGACTTCACGATCTTCCATAAACTTGTGTAATGACATCTTATCAGCAGTCAAAGATGATCTCTCTTCAACCCAATCTTCCACCAATGGATCATAGTCAGATTTCAACAAAAAGTTCTTTTCCAACTCCAATTCATCATATTCACCAAAGAAATTGATCAATTCACTATGGGTATCAAAACTGATCTTGCTAAACTCTGAACTGAAATCTAAATCTAGGGCGAACATTGTGTTGAAATTGGTAGAGAATGAATCTGTAGATGAGGCTGGAGATGGATAGTCTTCTTCGTTACCTTCATCCCCATGTTGTTCTGAATGTTGATGATGTTCATGTTCCAAAAACACCTGTGGATAATGACGTCTCTCCAAGATTGTTGATTTGAACTTATCAATGAAAACTTCGTCAATTCTGGCCTTTCTGGAACGGAATCTATTAGCAGCCAAATTCTCAGGGAATGGATTCAGAATCTTCATGTACTTCCAAAAGAACTCAGAACGTCTTGAGAAGAATGCCATCAGTCTCATTGAATAGCGACCAAGTCTTAACAACTCTGGGGTAAGCATTTCATAGAATTGATCTTCTTCGTATGGATACATGCAAGTTGGTCCAATGAATCTGAATTGGGTCAAGTACCTCGTTTCTGGAAAGATGTTGTCCAACACCCTTGATAATGTATAGAAGAAAGAATAGAACAAAGCGTGGATTGGTGAACTTGTTGTGTCAATGGTGAACACTTGGGAAGGAATGATCTTGTAAAACTTGTGGAATATTCTGTAAAGTTGTGCTGGTGGATATGGAACAATGAAACTCTTGTTGTAACTGTCTCTGATCTTTGAGTTCAATAAATCATTCTTCAAGAATTCTAGCAGGGCATAGTAATGATCAATCAAATAAACGTCATTAGTCTTTGTGATGAATGGTCTCAACTCCTGTACAACACCAAAGAATTCATATAAGATGTCAAATGAATAATTAGGAATGAATAATGCACGTTGTGTTGTGAAGGAAGATTGGGCAATGAAACTGGCAATTGGAGAACTATCCACCGTAGAGGCATAAAATTCTTTCAAGACCATCAAGGAACCATTTATGTAATAGAGCTTCAAGTTCTCCTGTGTCATGATATCTGCACACTGGAGACAATAAGTTGGAATTGAGATCTCAGTATATGCTGTGAATGCCTTGTTATAGTCCTTGATGTTTTGATAATTCATGATTTCTATAATTTTGTCTCGGAGGTAGATCAACCCTTCAGATTTGTATTTAGTCGTTGTCATCTGCAAGAGTTTCAGATCCCTTTCATAATCTTCAATCTCTTCATCATTCAATAGATTGTTCTTTGATAAGGCTCTAAATTTCTTGGATAGTTGTGAATGCAGCCAAACAGATGTGAGTGTCAAATGGGATGACAACATGTTAGGACTGAAGAACGAGTCATTAATCAACTTCACAAAGTAGAGTCTACCACCAAGTGAGATTCTAGGTTCTTGAAAGAAACAATGATGTTGTGACTTCAGAGTTGAGTTTTTGATATGAGGGACCAAGGGAAGTCTAAACCCGGATTCTATCGATTCTTGCGGGGTAGGCAGTTTAGCATAGTCTGGAGTAACTTGGCTGTCGTTGTCATTATCATTATCGTTGTCGTTTTCGTTTTCATTCTCAGCCTTCTTTCTCTTGAACTCTTCCTTCTCTTCTTCAGTGAAAGACAGATAAGAACAAGGTATTTTGACTTGTCGTATGCGACAGTTTCTGCACTCTGGAAGCTCCTCGTTACATTTCATACGTCTCTGTTTGCACTGCTGGCATCCTGCAAGGGGGGATACGTTAGTAAATGGCCGATCTCAGAAGATGATTAAGTACATCTGGGGCGCTCAATGGCTGACACATACCTAGTTTGGAGTTCTTGTGCTTTCTTCTCGGTTTCTTCGATGTAGGGGTGCCCTTGGCCTCTGTGGCCGGGGCGGGCGTGGCACTGGACTCCTGCGACTGGCTTCTGAGGGGCCTTTGGGCAGCAGAAGAGGGCATCTGTGGCAATTGTTCTGTTGCAGCTACTAAAATTGATTACATCACATCTCAAAATTTCTTTCGAATTTCAACTGTCTTTTCGCCCATGTTAGCCGTGATCCGTCTCCACAAGATTCCGACTGCGCAGCCCCAGAAATTCCGACGGTCACGTGAATTTCCGTTTTTTTCTGTTGTGTCATAACAAAACAGTTCCAACATTAAATGAGTCAGTTTAAACTTTGCCATAACACTGCTAAGGGCGTTACCAGAGTACAGAAATATGTGCAGATTCCTAATATTCAAGGGTGAGTTTGTGCCATTGTGCCTTGCATGGGCTCTACTAACATTGTAACTACAGGAAAAGACCCTATTCTTCTATCAAATCTCCTCACAAGACCTGCACATTCCATCATCAAGTGAGTTGTTTATTCTATTGAAAGTTCCTTCAGAACACTACTAACACAATTCAACAGCCAGTCGTTCGACTCCAGACTGAGGCTAGACAAGAGAAGGCCTATCAATGGTGACGGTTTCGGTGTTGGTTACTATTCATTAGACCCAGAATTAGAATCTGGTCCATGTGTCTTCAGAGCTATAACACCAGCATGGAATAACATGAATTTGGAGAAATTGGCAGAAAAGACCAAATCAAATTTGGTATTTGCCCATGTGAGAGCCTCCACTTATGGTGTTCTTTCCGAAACAAATTGTCATCCTTTCACTTATCACAGTTTGATGTTTATGCATAACGGTGGATTATCAAACTTCAACTTGACCAAAAGAAAACTAATAAACCACATTAAAGATGAATACTTTTTGTTTCTACAGGGATCTACAGACTCAGAATGTTGCTTTGCATTGTTTTTAGACACATTAGACAAGATGGGTGTTGATCCAAAGAGTTCCAAGATCAGTCATGTTAAACTACGTGAGGCTCTATTGAAGACTATTGAATACATCAAAGAATGGACTGGTGAAACCAGTGAACCGTCATTATTGAACTTTGCAGTCACAGATGGTGATTCAGTGGTGGTTTCCCGTTATATTACTTCCAAGACGGAAGAAGCCGCCTCTTTGCATTTCAGTTGTGGTTCAAGTTTCATTGAATATGAACCTGGTCAATACAGAATGGAAAGATTGGATAGAGGTCAGAATGTTATCATGGTTGCATCTGAACCATTAACGTTCCAAAGAGAAGATTGGATTGCTGTGCCTACGAATTCGATCTTGACTATCAAGAATCAAACCGTGTTATTACATCCAATCAAAGACGAGTTTTACCAAGAAGATCCTCTTTACTCAAGATCGTCCCAATTTGCAGAATCCAAAGGTCTTATGGGCTCAGTTCCAGTGTCATCAGACCCAGATACAGATGTCCCGCCTTTGGAGAGAGAAGGTCGTTCAAGAGTGGCTCAGACTTTGAACTAATTTTTGACATTATGAATTGCATGCATTTAAAGACAATCTTGTAGCATCACCTCCAAGAGCAGGTGGATCTCTCGATTATGTGACATACCTGAAATGCACGGACTCCAGTGTCCTCATGATCCAGGGTTACGTATTGAGAGTTATGAGCCCCACTTGATCTTTCCAGGGCACGTAACCTCTGTAAGGAAAAATTAAGAGTGGTACCATTTGAACCTGGAGACAGAACCTACCTCATCTTCACTACGCACCATCACTATGTTCTTGCTTGGTAACAGAATTCTTCAGCGTACAAGTGTGAGAACGCTGGGTGTCTTAGGCTCTGCGCTTTCAGTGTACTCTTTCTTACATTATAACGGTTCCACAATTTCCCTAGATGATAAAGTCCAAGAAACTACAAGCGGGATCAATGTCGATAAGAACGTGGATCCACTTCCACTTACGTTGAAACTATCCACTAAATACGAGCTGTTGGGATATGGGACGAGAGCTGTTACGTTCTTGAACTTCAAAGTTTATGCCCTGGGTCTTTATTCAGCTACAGATGACATTGAAAAGATTCCAACTGTCCTGGACTCAAAGTATTTGTCCCAGGCCTTCATTGACACTGACAACTCCAAGACACATAGTGAGAATGTTCTTTCAGCTTTAAAGGACAAAGAAAAGTCAAAGATTCTAATTTCCAACTTGCTAGACTCAAACATTCGTCTTGTTGCCCGAATTTCACCAATTAGAAATACCGATTTCAATCATCTCAAAGATGGCTTGATAAAATCCATCTTGGCTGCTAAAGTGAAGGATGAGACCTTGGATAAAGGACTACAAGAACTCAAGGATGCGTTCACTAGAAGAGGGTCTGTTCCAAAAAACCATAATTTATTAATCGAACGATTGGCAGATGGGAAGTTACAATTATACTATGAGAATACAGCAAAGAATGAGTTGTTTAGACTGGGGGCTGTTGAAACACCTGTCATTAGCAAACTTTTGTTTCTCCAATATTTAAGTGGTGGGTTGAGTCCAAGTGCTAGGGACTCTTGTGTGGAGAGAATATCACAATTGGTTTAGCGTCTATTCTTTGAAAAGAAGTCATCACGTCATGTATATATATTATGTATCTAAGCCAAAGAAATGTTCAATCTTTTATCAGCAACAAACACATCCCAATCGTTTACACCACCCATAATCTTTTCCTTTGATGAACGATTCAGCTTAATACTTTTCTCATCTTGATTAAGGTCCCTTTTCTTCCACACAGACATAATAATATCCTTTGTCTTGTTCACGTTACCCAAAGTGTTGATCTCTAAGTAGCTTAACATATCCAAAACCAAAGATCTTAGCTCCTCGGATTTTGGGTCCAGTGGGTTGATCTCAACACTCATTATATAGATTGGCCAAAGAAGGAAAGTCCAAAAAAATCCATTATCACAGATTATGAATTTCAAGTACTCTGCTAGCTTATGAACCATATCTGTCACTGAAGGGTCCTTAGGTGTTTTGTTCAATAAAGCACACTTGTGGTATAATGATGTTGCCAACCGTTTAACTTCACAACCCAAAAGGAAACATGCTTCTTCTCTCTGGGTTTCATCTTCAATGTCAACAAACTGATTCAAAGATTTGAACTCCAAATACTGCTCTTCAATGTCTTCAGTCTTCAATAGACTTAGCTTTCTATCAATGGTATCCGAAAGCATTAGGTAGCTGCCATTTGACATCAATGAATTGTCATTTAGTCTTTCTGTAGATAAATCAGTAATATCTGAAATAACACTAATAAGACCCTTTTTGCAGCCCATCCATGTTACCATAACATTGGAGTTTTCATCTGATTCCCAATCTTCCGTACTGAAATAACTCAGCTTTCTGCATGCCGTTCTCCCCATGGCCTCCTGATAACCAAAAAAGTCTGAAATAAAATTAGCAGCTTTAAGTTGGAAGTCTGTTAGACGCATACCACCGAAATTCTTCAATAACCATTTACACGACTTCAAATGACCGGACCACCCATCGTTACAATCATCTGCCAAATCGAATAGACACAACAGCAAAGTTGATAGCAGCAAGTCCAAAGTGAGTTCATTATCCTTGTGAGTCTCCAACTGTCTGAACTTCTCATTGTAAATGCTCATGGCCATGTCTTTGTAATGTTTAGCTTGTCTTGTCCAATAGCTCTTCCCCTCAGAGGTTGTTTTGATCAAATATGATGAACCAACAGACAGTAGAAGATATAGGATATGAGTGTTGGCCTGAGAATATTGAACAAGATCATGGAAGTTTAATCCACCAAGAATTGTTAATTGATGATTTGACTGTAACGTTTGAATATTGGTTGGATTAAAGATAGGAGCAACATACTCTAGATAATAAGCCAGTGCATAACTGATTGACTGTTGAGATTCTGGGCTTTCAGTGTATAGGTCCGTGGGGAAGATTGATGTGAAGATAGATGGCTTGATTTGTAATACATCCTCGTATGTGGTGTTGATGAAATGGTATATCCCTGAGTAGTTGTAAGGCTTGATAAAGTAAGACCCCTTAACAGACTTTGTTAGATCATTGGTAGTACCCATGAGAGACTTGTTCTTGTTCCAGACACCTTCTCTGCCAAAAACAGCACCTTTGCTCTCTAGATCTTCCTTGAACTTCAGCTCTATCACGTATTCACAGGTGACACCTTTCTGGAGACATCTGGAGCACTCTGGCTTCAATTTATCACAGCTTATTCTCCTCTTCTTGCACTCGGAGCAACCATCATGGGAACGGACATGCTTGGTTCTTTTGGACACACGGGTGTGTACCATCGCTTTGGACATGGTTTGGTCTGGACTTTAGTGATAGTTGCCAGTGGGTTTAAGAGCGAGTTTCAAATTGTTGAGTTTGACTTTACGCCATTCATGATTATTCGCGGTCTCGATTTCCCCAGCTTTTGCGTACATCTGTGGGTAATAAAGGCGCACCCAGCGTTGGAAAGACCACTGGAACACCAGACATCACTCTGTGGCCTCTTCGTCTTCTTGTTATGCAAATTTGGGGGCCCTGTTGATCTTTATACGCATCTTGACGGAAGTTACGAGCCTCCCATGTCCAAGTGCGCGAAGAAGCTGTAAGATACAACTGTAAAACCCCAGATCGAGAAAAAAAGAAGGTCGTAGCGAACTGCTTTTGGTATGGGTAGCTACCATCACCAGAGCTAGCACAACAAACCTACAGACGAGTGGCAACTCACGATAGAACCCCAAGCTACCTCAGATGTGTGCATGAGCAGTTATCACAAGTTATCAAATTAAGGCAAGGATCTCACTTGGGAAGGTGATTGAAACGGTTCTAGAGAACTGTTGACTGGTGTGAATTAGGTACGGTATATGTTCATGACACAAGCCCGTTACTTACAGGAAGTCATCTTGTTCTCTCAGAGCCTAGAGTATAAATACCATAATAAGGAGTCACCTCAGGAGGCTGCTATACGTCTAACACACATGTGTGTCTGGTGTCTGTTATACAATGGCCTTTTAAATGTTACGGCTAAATGAAAAAAGTCGGAAGCCACAGTGTTTTTTGGCAGGTCTTATCAAAACTGCAACAATAGAAATCGGACGATCTAAGATGCCACAGTCCATTAAGCTCAGAATTATAAAACATCCGCATCCGCCTTCTGGTTCTTCTACCACAATGGGACTTCATCCAGTAAGACACTGTCCTTCATGACTCAGCAGAAGACCCTAAAGATCGCCATCATCGGCGCTGGT
>JAJMFP010000196.1:0-122231 GCA_030574855.1 Taiozyma rabaulensis
GAAAGAAAAGACAGAGGATCGAAGAAGAAGACGCTGCACTAGCTGCTAAACTACAGAGTGAAGACGGTGGTAGAAGACGCAAGGCCATCAGCACAAAAGTTGTCAAACCAAGAAAGAAAAGATCGCCTAATGCAAATCCTGGCAGTTCGGCAATCTCATCCTTAGAGCTAAACCTATCACCTAAATTGAGTGCACTGTTGAATAAGACTAGACTACCGCGTACACAAGTGGTGAAAGAAGTTTGGGATTATATCAAGGAGAACAATCTGCAGAACCCAAACGATAAAAGAGAGATTATCTGTGATGATAAAATGTCTGAGATCTTTGGGAAAAAAGTTACTATGTTCCAGATGAACAAAGTGTTGAGTAATCACCTTTATAAGGATGACGAATGAATGAGATTATGTGTTACTGCCCATGTATTCGAGTACCGTAGCTAAGCTTTACCTTTGGTTTTATTAACGTACTTGCCCTGTAGTGTTCTAACATGATCTAGTTAGTACTTCTTATAGAGACTCTCTAAGTTGATGCTAGACCGACGCGCGTAGCTGTACAGCTATAAGCGTATAACCTGCGATATATATAAGTTGCTGGCAGCGCGAATTAGCGCGTACTCATATTGTCGACTTCTATTATAGTAACAGCTAGTTGGTTCGCTACGAATGAAGTATATGGTCTTAACAAAATGTATAAAAATCACAAATAATTATATAGCACAGTATTAATAGTTCAGATGCATTTAAAAAAGGGTAGAAAAAGATGAATTGGATAGATTGAAAAAAAGATAAAACAAAAGAATCATGGTGCTGCAAAATAAAAAAAGAAATGGTCAAAGCATCAGCTAGAAAGCACGCTTTGTTGTAGAAGTTCAATAAAAGTCCATGATAATAACAACTTGCCCGACAAGACGATCTCAGAACGAGTCTTTGACAATGGTGAGAATTAACTTCATTAATAAAACATTCGAATATACCTGATAAACCAAAATGATGAGTAAAATTAGAAAAAAGAAATTGTCTTCAGTAAAATGATGATGATAATGGGTGATAAAAAAACAGTGTGAACACACAATTTAGCAAAAGATGTATGAACATGTGAACACGATATGATCAATGCAAGTTTGAAAGCTCTAGCAGGTCATGGAACTCATTTCTGTTGAAAGCCAGTTTGATATTGCTGAAACCCGCTGCTTCTTCTTTGGCCTGGACCTCTGACACCTAATGGATTCTTTGAGAACGACAATCTGATACCACCTTTACCTGGGATTCCAGTTTGTCTAGGTAACGTTCTACCGTATAATTCAGCAAGGGCTCTAGTGGCATGGGCAACATCTTCGAACTCAACAAAGCACATTGGACCATGAATATGACCACTTTGACCAACGGTTCCATTGGTAGACTGAGTCTTAGTCTTGAATGACAATCTTCTGAAACCTCTTTGTGGGGCAAACAATTGGCGTAGTTCAAGTTCAGTGGCATCTGGAGGCAAGTTACCAACATACAATGTGTTACATGGAGGGTTCTGGTCAGCAGGATTAGCGGGAGGTGGAACTCTGGCCAATAATGACAAATCGACTTGGGAAGATTGTTGTGAGTTGTTCAAAACCTGGCCATTTGAAGGTTGTGATAATTGCTGAGATGAGCCACTTGTTGGGTTAGACGACCCCAATGAGTTGTTTGGCTGTGATAACGGACCAGGACCTTGGTTAGCAGGAGCTGAGCTTGGAGGAGCACCAATAGCTGTCTGGCTCAAAGATGGGTTCAAAGGCTGAGATGATGGTGGTTGGCCAATTTGGGAACTTAGAGACAAATTGTTTGGAATTTGTGTAGAGGATAACTGACCTGTCAGAAGTGGAGATGGATTGTTGAAAAATGCAGAGCTGTGTCTTCTTCTGTCCCATTCAACACTTGGTGTTTGTGGGTTGGAAGTGAATGAGTTGGCAGAATTTGGAGCTTGTTGACTTGGTGGAAGAGTAGCTGATTGGGGTTGGATTGGACCTGGTGGTTGTTGCCATGGGTCTCTTACTAGTTGTTCATACTCTCTTGCATCTTGTTGAGATTCCATCAATAGCATGGACTTCCCTACGCCATTTGGATTGGCTTCAACATTTTCAGCAATGGTTTCATTAGCAAATGGATCACTGAACAAAAATCTTGATCTTTGGGTACCGATACTTGGTCTTTTAGCAGCTGATGAAGCACCCAGGTTTAGAGTAGGTTGGAAAGATGTGTCAACAATTTCAGCTTTCAAGTAGAATGGGTATGTTGGGCCAAAAATTTGGTTAGATTCCAAAATTTGTGAATAGGTAGAAGCTGAAGACAATGACTTGAATCTGGCATAGATAGCAGGCAGGTTGTTAGAGTCTGGCACTAGTTCCAGACCAATAAAATCTTTAGCAAATGCAAAGATAGCATATGCTTCTCTGATTGTGATATCTGATGGCACGTTCTTTATCTTGACAACATACTGCTGTTGGTTCAGGTTGTGATGGTCTTGGATAGGCGACGTAATTTGCTGTTGTTGTTGTTGCTGCTGTTGTTGATCAGTTGGTAAGTTAGAGGATGAGTTGGATAATGACAGATTTTGGAGGCTCGAACTCAGATTGATAGGTGAGTTTGAATGTCTTCTGGTATCACTTTGACTGTTGTTGTTCACAAGGTTCAAAGAAGATCCATTTGGTGATGTTCTTTCCGATGCCACTTCACTCAGCGAAGAAGATGGCTGTTGTTGGCCTCCATTGATGTTATGTATGAGTTGAGGCTCCTGTTGAGATATGCTGCCTTGGGTGGACATGATGAATATTTGATGATGTTAATGCTAATGCTTGATGACTTTGTAATGTGGAGTATTGTCCTGGTGATGGTATTCAATGGTAGCTTTGGTTACTTTCCAAACTTCGTTATCTTTCGTAAAATTGTTAACTCCAGTAGATTTGTAATTATTGGGTTGGGCAAAATAGAAACAAATGGGTGAAAACAGTACCAGACTGAGATGAAAACGTGAGAGCTCGCGGTTTTGAATGTAGTGAGGCTTCTTTCTGTGTCTTTGAAGCAGATTTGTCGATGTTTCAGCGGTGATAAATTTCAACGCCACGCGTCTTTAGTGTCACAAAAATCAATGGGAACCCTCGTAAACGCGGAGAATTTGGGCGTTTGGGGGCTGGAAAAGGGCACTATGGACTGCTCGTAGTGACAAAAGTAATTGGAAACGGCGGTTTCGGGGCTTTCTGGGAGAATTGTGTTGTTTTGTGGGGTGTCTGGACGTGTCTGGCTGGTTGATAGTGAAATGTTTTTCTAATTTTTTTAAGGGAGGAAATTGGTGTTTCCAGGGAAATTCGGGGGCGGGTAATCACCGCGAATTCTGCCTAATCCGGACTCCTGCGTCGGCGTGCTGGCTCATACCTGGATTTCAAGGGAAAACTGCCCTCGAAAGTTGTGAGATATCCTCCATTGGTCTTTCTGAGTGTATTCCAATCTTTTTGGGCTACTTACCACCTTTCCAACGGTCTTTTTACCACAATGAACAAACGAAACACCCGGACACCACGCGTTCTATGGTCTGGTTGCCAGGGCA
Organism: Taiozyma rabaulensis; assembly: GCA_030574855.1. Lineage (NCBI taxonomy): Eukaryota > Fungi > Ascomycota > Saccharomycetes > Phaffomycetales > Wickerhamomycetaceae > Taiozyma > Taiozyma rabaulensis. Next base: position 3,574 of record JAJMFP010000196.1, read on the forward strand.
ATCTGCGTCGCGATAATTCCAGGAAACTTCCCAATCGGGTAAATTAATTGCCCACAGAGTTGCTCGTATCTTCACGAGGCCTTTCTCTGTGGTTACTGGGGCCCTGGTGGGATAAACAGTGTGGACAACTTACAAGAGTTCTTTGGTGAGTCTTGCCTTCACTGACTCTCTCTTTTTGCGACTCCGGCCCGCTTTTTGTACCACTTTTCCACAATGCTTCTATCGGCAGACGCATTCTTCTAGAAAGGCAACCAGGGCTTCTATCAGCTTCCGATCAACCTCACGGACCATAACATCCGTAAAGTGTAAAGGATTTTGAACTTGAAGAGCTTAGAGTAGAGCGACGAGCTTAGGTACTCTGTGACCTGAAGATGCCGTTTAATTCTCCCAACCGTTCATAGTGGAGCTCATGAACGGCATCTGCACAACTTGCTTTGTAGTTGTGTGGGGAAACCTTGATGTAATGCTACTGAAACATCACGCTCTAAGAAACTGGGTGGACTCATCATTCTTTATGATATCACAGGTTTAAGAATGCGCTGTTCACTTACCATCAAGATTCAAGACTCAAGTGTCTATTATTGTCTTCAATTCAAGGTACCAAACTTGCGTTGCTACGCTGTTAGTACTGTTGTTTCCACCAGTCTGGCACATTAGGCAATAATTAGCAACATCAAAAGAAAAGACTTCAGTGACTTAATCAATTCCACTAAACTCAGACACACACCCAAATTCCGAATTCTATATAAGGTTCCAGATTCATCCGATGTCTTCTTACTGATCTGATTTGTGACTCCAAAGAGTTAGGTAGAACATGACTGCTAGAGACAGAGAGAAGAAGCTTAGGGATGCTGAACAGATGAACTCCTTCACTACAGACCCTGAGGTCAAAGGTGAAACGTACGAAATCAGTCCAAATGCATCTACTACCTCACCACCTCAGTCTTCTCGCTGGGCGAGATTCAAAGATAGTTTCAAAAGGCAAGAATTGATTATTGATACTGATGGTATGGACGATTTGGAAGCCGCTATTGCCAGAACTGCTAAATCACCGCTACACAAATCGTTGAAGAATAGACACATTCAAATGATTGCTATTGGTGGTGCCATTGGTACTGGTTTGTTCATTGGGTCCGGTGGTGCTTTGGCCACAGGTGGTCCTGCATCTCTATTAATAGGTTGGGGTATTGTCTCAATCATGATCTTTTCCACTGTTCATGCTATTGGTGAATTGGCAGTCACTTTCCCAATTTCAGGGTCCATCAATGTATACTCTTCTAGATTTATTCATCCTTCATGGGGGTTTGCTATGGGGTGGAACTATTGTATGCAATGGTTAATCGTTCTACCACTAGAGCTTGTTGCCGCTTCTATCACTATTGGATTTTGGAATCGCCGTATTAACCCAGTTGCTTGGGTCTCTATCTTCTACACTATCATTGTCTTGATCAACTTCTTTGGTGTCAAGGGGTACGGTGAAGCAGAATTCGTGTTTTCCTTGATCAAAGTTTTAGCTGTTTTGGGATTCATCATCTTGGGTATCATCCTAAACTGTGGTGGTGGTCCAAATGGTGGCTACATAGGTGGTAAGTACTGGAAAGATCCCGGTGCATTCGCAGCTGGGTTCAAAGGTGTCTGTGCTGTGTTTGTGACTGCTGCCTTTTCATTTGCTGGTACTGAATTGGTTGGTCTAGCCGCTGTTGAGACTCAGAACCCTAGAAAGACGTTACCAAGAGCCACTAAGCAGATTGTCTACAGAATTGCTCTATTCTACATTGTTTCGCTAACTTTGGTGGGGTTGCTAGTTCCATATGATGATGAGAGATTAGGTCAGGGTTCGTATAACGCTGCTTCGTCTCCTTTTGTCATTGCCATCAAGAACGCTGGTATTGGTGGTTTACCATCTGTGATCAATGCTGTCATTTTGATCGCTGTGCTATCTGTCGGTAACTCTGCTGTCTTTGCAAGCTCTAGAACTCTAACAGCTCTTGCTGCCCAAGGCTTCGCGCCAAAGATCTTCACGTACATCGACAAGAAGGGTAGACCTTTGTTTGCTACCATGGTGAGTTGTACTGTTGGTCTTCTGTGCTTTGTCAGTGCTTCTGATAAGCAGGCAGATGTGTTTGCTTGGCTGTTGGCGCTGTCTGGTTTATCATCCGTTATGACTTGGGGTTCCGTGTCGTTTGCACACATTAGATTCAGAGCCGGTATGAAAGCTCAGGGCCGTAATCCATTTGAAGAACTCGCATTCACCACGCAGGTGGGTGTGTTAGGTTCATGGGCCTCAGTGATCATCAATATCCTGATCTTGATCGCACAGTTCTGGATCGCTTTGTTTCCCCTTCACAAAAAGCCTGCCGCTGATGCCTTTTTCAAAGCTTATTTAGCCTTCCCTGTGGTGATTGGCTTTTACATCTTCCATAAGCTTTGGAAAAGAGATTTTTCCTTGTACATCCATGCTGATGATATGGACTTGGACTCTGGTAGAACTGAGCTGGACTTGGATTTATTGAAACAGGAGATAGCTGAGGAGAAGAGAATGATCAAGTCTAAACCTTGGTATTACAGAGCCTATAGAGTCATGTGCTGAGATACATGATACATAAGACGTGCTGTCTCAATAATTAGGATAAGTTTCTACTAAGCTACGTAGTCATGATCCACCGTGGCGTTATCGAAGTAGGCAATTCCGATCTCTGTCGCAATAATCTTCGTATAGCGTCAAACCACAAATTTTGGAAAAACCACACTTCTGACGGCCTCAAACCTCGATCGATCAGCCAAAACTTGAAAATCAGTTTTCGATCAGACGATTCTTGGAAAAGTGGAGTTAGGAACCCGAAGTCGTTTTTGTGTCACTTCACAATTGTTCTAAATTTAGCTACGACCACAAAGTCAACAAAAATGTGGGTTACCGTGGTTACTTAAATTGACACAATTTTCAAAACTTCACCAAGTACAAAACCAATGACAATGACTTGTGGTTGTGAGTTTCTGATACCGCACCATCTGGATGTGTTTCAAGTATGACCTTGGGCACCAGGCATAGTGTTGCAATAGATACTTCTTGGGCTCATTCGTCAGACAGATTGATACGCGAGGGTCCCACGATAAAGAACTACGGTCCAGCAGCACACTCTAGATGGTATTCCAGTGGGATTGGGCTCAGTGATAGTTTTGGAATAGAGACATACTGAGTCTTCAGAATCACACAATATGGATGCCAAAATCAGAAACCTGAGATGAGCTTGTCTGGCACCCATCTGATCGGGAAGTCCAGTGGGAAGCCAAGCTTCAGGTATAGTGTTGAGATAGACACTTCCTGATCTTGATAAATCCCACAAAGGCTGCCAAGATCTCCCAAAAGAAAGATCTGGCACCCATCAGATGGTTTGTCTTTGTGGTGGTGGGAATCGGGGATGGTGTTGAGATAGACACCTCTTGTGCCCTAACCACCACAGTAAGGCTGCTGGACTTGCTCACTAAGAGGTGTTGATATACAGGTGGTGCTACGGTTGGTGATTCTCCAATACTGGTGCTCAATGGTGGTGGGCTACAAGGGTGGTGCTGAAATAGATGCCTCTTGAGCCTTACCGCCTTAAAATGGGCACCAATATTGAGATCACGGTAGGGTATAGAGGTGGTTCATTTGGCACTATGGAATAGTGCGTTTACACTGTGGTGGGCATACAGCGTGGTGCTCTTTGATTAAGTGCTACAGCTTGTGCTCAGACCACAGTGGAAACATATAAAGATTGAAAATACACGTAGGCACCGGTGTGCCCAATTTTTTGGAGCTCGCCCTGAACTAGCACTCAGCTAGACTCAGCGAATCAATTACAAGTAGCGTCCAGCTGACCTCATGATGTGGCCGTGAAGTTTATGTCATAACTCCGATGCAAATCTTCGGCTTGCAGCTAGTGACGTATGTAGCTTTTCTGCTCTCAGCTAAATAATATTTATTTGTCGGCCGCCATGAGTCAGATCGTTATAGACCGACGAAAAAAATGCGCTAAAGACGCAAATCTCATATCCAACATTACGGTACCTCCCTGTGAGTTGCTTAGTGGCAAAAAAGAGCCATTGAATGGCTAAAATTTGCAAAAAAAATGAAAGGAAATATTCCGATACGGGGAGTCGAACCCCGGTCTGCTCGGTGAAAGCGAACCGTGCTAGCCGTTACACTATATCGGATTTCTTGAATGTGGGATCACGGAGTCGACGTGATTAGCGCTAGTAGTGTATGGTTGGGCTAGGTCTCGCAACAACGAGTAAGAGCTCAAGAACGCCCGTACGTATTGTCAAATGAAACCTAGAATAATAACCTCTTCATTAAGTACTAAACAGATTAAACAGAAGTGGGAATACGCGTCCTTATAAGCACGACGGCGTGGCCAATGACACCCGCCGATCGGCTCGTATAATCCATGATCAATCTTCTAATTTAGACCGAACTTGTGGATATCACATGAAAGTTTGAGAATAGGTTGTTTGCCATACTGAATACTCGGGTAATACCGAAAATGGCGCGCGATTTTTTTTTAGGGCTCAAATAGCTGGTTTAGTGATATTATTATGACTTCTACCGTTTTCTTTAGCTCTCTAGCTTCAAACTGGTATGTTTTAACGTCAGTAATTCCGGGTTTTCCCTGGTATATCTGGTCTAAACGTAGCTCCGATTCGAGAAAGGTAGCTTTCAGCTCACCGCAGCTGACCTGTCTCATCTACTTGACAGTGGCTGGAACGCATTAACTAGCTACATTGTCAGTTTCTATATCAAATGTTGAATGTTAATTTTTATAAATAGTGGTATATATCAAACGGATTGAGCCAGTGATTCAGCCTCTTCCTGGTCGATGATTTGTAAAACTTCTTCAATCGTCCCATAATACTTCTTGTCAGCCAGCTCATAGATCCCAGAATCTTGTAATCTTTCTCTGACATGGTGTCTAGTTGGGACTCTGGTAAAGAACACTTTGATGCCTCTGTTCTTGTAGCTCACGAGGATTTCATAGAAAATTTGTGAAGCACTTGAGTCCAGCAGTGATAGCCCATTCAGATCAAAGATAACATACCTGTTCATCTCTTCATGACGGATCCGTGGAGCAGCTGGGTGAGTATGAACGGAACCGTATCTCTCTAAACGCAGTAGTCGAGCTCTAAGATCTGAAGTATTAGAGAAAGTCAAAGGCTCGGAAACCTTCACAATTAGACAACCTTCGATTTCTTCCAGGACGTCACCGTATTCTTCTGGTAATGGCTCATCAGCATTAAAGAACTGAGCAGTACCTGGAACTCTTCCCAAGATTTGGATACGCGATAACGTGGAGTTCTTAATGACCAAGATAACTGAATGAGCAACACCAAGAGTAATACCAGCTTCCATTGAGTAGAATAAGGCAACTAGGAAAGTGATACAGAAGGTAACTAACTCACTGTAACCTTTTGCTCGCCAGTGGAATTTAAGATCTGATGGTGTTTCATCTAGCAGTTTGATACCAACAGTGGTGGTAATAACAGATAGAACACAAATTGGCAAGAACACCACAAACTTCAGCAAGCAAAAGATTGTGATAAGAGTGATGACACCCATGACCAAACCAGCAAAGGTTGTTTTAGCGCCACTCATGGCGTTGATCTTCGATCTGCCGTACCCACCAAAAGCTGGCAAGGCACCGATGAACCCACCAAAGATGTTGATAGCACCCAAGGCCACTAATTCTCTGTTGGACGAAATAGGTAAATCATAAGTTGAGCCCAAAGATTTAGAAGCAGTAGTGGACTCAAAGAAACCTAAAGTAGCAGCTAAGAACCCTGAGGACATCAACTTTTTGTATAACGGCAATGCCTCTGATCTCAATGGAGAATTGTAGCTGAAACCTTTAGTTTTAATCTTCCCAACAACGTCAACGCCAATTTTGTGCCAGTCATAGTAATCAGACAAGAAAGTTGAGACCAGCACAACAATCAAGATTTCTGGAGCGTAAACCCAATTCTTATGTCCTTTAGCAATGAATCTCTTTTTAACCAACCCTATGGCAAACATGACAGCAAATGAGATCAAACTAATCCAGGCAGTAGGGTGGTGAACATCTTCAAAGTGAGTGATCATGAAGTAAAATTTGGATAATGGCGAATGGAAGTGGGCTTGTTCACCTTTGTATGTGAAACCTAGACCTAATTCATCCCATAATGAGTTGATAATCATGACGAAACCAACGGAGGAAATGAAGCCTCTCAACAAAGCTCTTGATAGAACATTATCTAGAAACCCTAGACGTAGTAGACCGGCACCCAATAAGTAAAAACCACCAATCATAGACAGAACACTGACCAAGTCGACAGGATCGTACTCGTTGGAATGGGCTGTTAGTCTTTCGATAGCTTGACCGATAACCAACGAAATGGCACCTTCAGGGCCAACAATCATTTGTGGAACAGAGCCGAAGATGGCATAAATAATAGGTGGAATGGCCAGTGAGTAAAGACCACAAAGTGCAGGAACATGAGCCACAGAGGTGGCATAGGATAATGCTAATGGGATTTGGAAAGATGCAAGTGTTAGCCCAGCGACAAAGTCCCCAAAGAACTTCTCAAGGTCGTAAGTTGGGATCCATGAATAACAAGGCAGATAGTATGGTAATCTTTGGATCAGTGAAAGCTTTTCAAAGTCGCTTGGAACAGACGTCTGGCTTGACTGGGAGAAGATGGATGGGACTGGAGTCGACGTGCGGTGGAGTTCTGTTGACTTCAACCTGAGATTGGACACAATTGTTCTTGGACGGCGAGGTGAGCCAGGCGAGAGTGATTCGTAGGTCGGTTGAGGACCACTGTTCTGTCTCTTGAGGAGTCTCTGCTGTTCAGACATTGTAGAGGCCAAATTGGAGCAGTTGGTGATAGTGGTGATAAGTGGCTCGGTGCAACGTGGGCTTGGAGGATAGGAGCGTTAAAGAGGATGAAATGGCCGAAATTGATAGCAAAAACAGAGGATTTGTGGAATATCTAGACTGCCAGTGGACAATCGTGGCTTATCTGAGGATCTTCAACGGCTTTATGGCTGTTTTGTTCTCTTTTGTGACTTTTCTCAACTTTTCTTGTGTTGTCGATTTTCTGCAGGTCATTTTTCTTATCATTTCCCGGGGAAAGTGTAGAAGCCATCACAGCCAATGAGAGGGGCGTTGATTACGACTACAGACAGTGCTCGTTAACGTTAGTTTATGTTCATGAATCGTCTTATAAAAGGGCCTTGATGGCTGTCTTCAATGCATCTGCTCGTTTTTTCTCCACCGTTTTCCCGTTAGAGCGGGATAACTCCAAGGTATACTCGTTCAAATGATGTTCAAAATTCTGTATCAGACTCTTGCCCTCTTTGGTGTCCAGTTCACCTAGAGCCCACTTATTCACAAGCTCGTCGATCTCTTCTTTCAAAGAGTTTGTTTTCTGGTTGCTGGATCCCTTGATCCTCCCTGCTCTCTCGTCAATCCAGTTCCACATCAGGATTTCTTCACCATTGAATAGTATTTCCTGGGCTTCTTTCTCAATAGGCTCAATCTGTTCGATGAAATCCAACGGTGATGCTCTCTTTGGAATAGCCTTGATTGCATTCAATATTAGAAGTTGTAAGATGACAATAGCCACAAGAAGAACCAACACCATCACGTTGAAAGGTGATAAGTTGAAAGGTAGTTCAGATTTCACGGCACTCTCTGACTTCTTAGTCTCTGAGACTCTTGTCTTTGTCACCACTGTCTCAAGCGGTTCAGCTGTCTTTGCTGTGATTCTAACTTCTTCAACTTGTTCCTTGACATTCTTGGAAACATACTCTTTCAACAATGACACCAATGATTTCGTAGCCGACTCTTGACCACTCTTGCAGCTCTTTTCAATGACAGCTTTCATCCAACTAGACCCTGTCCATTGAACCCAAAATGACACAATAACATTACAAGTGTTCTCTGGGCCCCAAGTGATTATGTATCTTGTCTTGACTTGAAACGCCTTACCTGATGGGACATCTGGAGTTTGTGTAGTGTTAACAACATTGATATAACGTTCTTTATCAAAATGCTCAATCGTTTCCGACACTAGGCACTTTGTGGACTTTGGACCAACTGAGAAATTCAACCCCTTGGTGTAGTCATAGCTTCTCTGCTGGCTTTTTTCCTCATTGAGAGTGTAATCTGTAAATTCTGAAAAGTCTTTACCGTCTTGTGACTTCAAAAACTCCAGCGTAAAATCATTCTTCTTGCCAAACAACAGCTCGTAAAGAATACCAGGTGAACATTTGAAGCTTTCTTGTGCCAAAATGGATTCCTTGTTGGCCTGGTGATCGTAATCGAAGCTTGTTGGAGGATGAGCGTAAGGACCTTCGTATGTATACCCAGAGTCTTCCTTAAACTTGAACACTTTTTCATTTGATAGCTTTGGCTCCTGGAGTTGGTTTGAAGAGTCTGAGGTTTCACTGTCTTCATCATCATCTTCCTCATCAAGGTTGCTTGTTGAGTCAGAGTAGGTTCTTCTCGCTGGACGTGGTGTGTCGCCATCAATGGACATCAGCGCTGAATTGTACTCTTCGTACTCATCTGATCCCAGCGTCAGGTCTTTTGAAATGTACTCCTGGGCTCTACCAAAGTCCTTCTCTTGTGTGATTGTCACTGTGTCAGCTTCACCAACATGTGTCTTCCTTATCGTCTCAAGGAACTCATAGGTGGAATCTCTGGACAAAAAGGTGGCAAAAGAATGCTTCTTCTCTTCAGTCTTGGTGTAGATAGCAATACCATTGTTGAACAAACCAGCAGTGGCAGTCTTCTCTAGACTTGTGATATCAGAAAACGGTATCACCAGTGTTGTGACCCAGCCCAGCAGATTGGAGTTGAAGCAAAGGTTCTTCTCAGTGACATAGATTCTTCCCTGTAACAGGATCTCACGGCTCAGTGCGCAGCTGAAGTCGTCCAGGAGTCTTTCATCTTCTGGGATAGATTTGAAGATCTTGTGAAAGTCCTTGTTTCTTGACTCGGTGGCGTATCTGTAGTTTGTGTCTTTGAACTTCTCATCAACGTACTGAGACGTATTGAAACTCTCTTCCTCGATCTTGTCCTTCTTGAATGGCTTAGCCACCTCGTTCAAAGGCGATAGTGGAGAGTCCATGGAACTTGTACTAGTGTTTCTTCTCTTGCCCTTCTTGGACTTTCTGTAGCTGATGATGTTTGGGGATGCTCCCGTGCCTGTGCTTGCGCTTTCGCTTCTCTCACGGCCCTCAGAGCTGATGGTCACATCAGGGTCTCCCTGAGACGCACTGTTGTCATTGGCGTTGCTGAAGGAAAGCGTAGTCATCATACTGTTGAAGAATCCCCCGTTGGGTTGTGTGGTTGGGGTGCTTGGTGTTTGGAGTTGTGCAAGATCTGAGACGGTTTCAGTGACACTCGAGGCACCACTGTTCAAGACCGGTTCACTGTTGGCATCGTGCTTCGTGATGAACGGGTTGGCAGGAGCAGATTTGTTGGATCCCACGCTGGCTTCAGTGGTACTTAGCTGATTCAGTTGGTTCTTTCTTGGTGGGATGAGCACAGGGGACGGAGCCTTCATTGTGATAGGTTTAGGAGGGGCGTTGATGATGGGCGTGTTCTCCTGGGTCAGGGTACTCTGCTGTAGCTGTGAGTTGTGCTCTCTGAGGGCAATTGGAGACTCCAGCACGGAGGAAGAGCCTCTGGTGGCGTTTGCTGTGGTCACACTATCTCTTCTCGACTTGTTTGTGGAGATGCTTCTGTCATCTTCAACCAGCAGGCTCTCCACAGACGGGTCCGAGTAAGTCCAGGAGTCGTCGATAAGGTCCATTCTGGCTGCTTTGTCTGGAACAGAATTGGAGGTGGTTCCAGAGCTGGGAAAGTTGTTTTTAAGTGAGAAACAATGCTAAACGAGACCTGCAATGCCTCAAGTGTGCTTTTATCTCGGGTTTTTTGCAAATCGGCCTAAACGAGCAAGGTTACGAAGCCCCTACGGAAATTGACACATAATGAATGTAAAGTCCTTTGAATATTTAAAAACCAGCTTCAATTTCTTCTCCCACGCACAGCCAGTCTGGCTCTTCTCTCGGTGGCAAAGCTCTTGGCTAACTTCTCACGCTCGGAAAGTCTTCTGGAGACATACTCTCTCTCGCCCTTGGATAACAACACCCTCAGGATTGTGTCTTCTGTGTGGATCTGGAAAGTACCGATGTATTTATCTGACTCCTTCACTGCTTGCTTGGTCTCGGCCCTTCTCTTCGATGAACCATAGGCAAGAATGGTCTTGGATCTTGCAATGGTGTTGGATCTCTTTCTGATTTGTGCATCTTGTTGGTTGTCATTCAAGTCTTCATCACCTAGGAAATTCTTAGCTTTTATGGCCTTCAGCACTAATGGTGTCAATCTGGTAACCTCAGCCTCTAAATCACCAATTGTCTCATCATACATCTTGTTAATCAACATCAGTTTCTGATAATCAACGTCTTTCAATTGGTCTAATGGGGGACCAGCTCCGTCATTGTGGAAGAAATCACAGAGTGAACTCAACCAGATGAACACAGAATCAACTTCAATCAGAGTCAAAGCTCTACCATAGCCAGGAATTGTCACTGAGTTTGTAACATTGGCCATGACTGTGTTAAGTTGATCTTTCCAGTTGTTGTTAGTGGACAGCAGACTCCAAGCTTTAACACTTGCCAGAGCAGGTAATAGTAGCGTATCAGCACTCTTTAACACCACTTTCCAAGCCTGAACCATAACTTTGAATAGAATATCTGGATCCAGTGTGGTGGCTAAGATCTGTAGGTTAGAGTTCAAGTAGTCAAACAATGGCAATATAGCATCCTTTGTTTCATCAATAGTTGGTGATCTCATACCGTTATTACCACAAATCAACTTCAGTGTCTGTCTTGAGAAAGAGTTTGTAATGAAAACCGAAAACTTGTCAACAATGGAAGCGTAGATCCTCTCCATAGTTCTGGCAATTGATCTGTAAGCCTTACCCATGCTAAATAAGGCATCGCCTTTTTCACTTTCCAATGAAACCTGGAAGACTAACTGACCTTGAACATCCAAGTCCTTAACAACTTCCTCTGGGATACCATCATTTCTATACTTTCTTGAATCTAGCTGGATCATGGTACGTCCCAGTAACTCTTGTGATGTCAACTTGGAAACTAACTTTGAACCCTGATTCCAAACCATGGCTGTGATTTGTTTACTGCTTGAGTCTGATAGTTCAACTTCAAATTCTTCTTCGTATGCAGGATTCAATGTCTTTGGGATGATCTTGGTCTTACCAATCTCCTTTCTTTGTTCAGAGTCAACAAGAACAACATAAGTACTGGATAAGCCATCACTGCCACAAGGTTTGATATTTTCAGCTCTAACAACTCTCACAGTGAACACGTTCTTGGTAGTAGCTTTCGAAGTAGGCATGATATTAGCAGCCAATTCTTTGATTCTCTCAGGATCAATCTGTGTCTCCAGTTCATTCAATTGTCTCTGCATCATTGACAAATTGTTCAAAGCAACACAAGTTCTCGTCTTGAATTCAAAGGGTTCAGGAGGTGTCAACTTTGATCCACCGGAAACAGCAGCTTTCATCTCATCAAATGACCAAATGTTCTTTTTCTTCAAATCTGTGGATGAACCGTTCTCAGAGCTAACTTCTTTCAAATCTTCAGTGACAATAATCTGAACTCTTGCAGCATAATAAACAATGGCATCTGAAACTGATTTCAACAATTTGGTATAGATGTAGGCCATCTGTCTCTCATTACCCCATCTAAAATTCCTGAACATGGCAAAGATTTCATTGATCATTTTGAAGATATCAAGCACTGAATTACTGTAACCACGATTATTCTCAAGATCCAAAGGTTCAAAATTGTCTTGATCTAATGATGATTTGACCATTGGAAAGATTCTCTGACAACTGTATTCAACGAGGTGGCCCATGTACTTGAAGAAATAACCTTCTAAATCAAATGGAAATTGGCCCTTTGGAGGTTTCACTTGGTTATAAATATCTCTCAGGTCTCTTAGTTCGCTGTAAGTTTCAATGGCATCAGTTGGATCAATTGGTTTACCTTCACTCTTAATCTTGTAGTGTTCAATGTGGGATAGCATGTTCTTCAAATCTTCAGCGTACAATTTGATGAATAAGTGACCAGCTTCATTTGCAATGAAGATTTCATCTAGTAATGGCTTTGGAAACTTCTTTTGTAATGACTGAATAACGTTGTAAATCTTCTCCGATGTTTCTTTAATGTGAACCAGGTCTAGCGAACTGTCGCGAGGAATGGCACCCAAGTACTCAACATACTTCCCTTCTGTAGTTTGTAAGATGGTGTTTCTCAGTCTTTTCAACCACCTTTGCGGCAGACCTGACTTGACAATGATGTGGAACAATGGATCTTCTTCAACGTATTCATACAGGATTCTCAGATAAGGAGTCAATTTTGGTGCTTTTGTGGCAAAAATCCCAGATAGATTACCTCTCAATGATGACATGACTTGAATGTAGGTGTTTGATAGATTAGTGATCCAAGTTTTCTTGTCAATCTTTGGCCATGATTGTGGATGGGCTGTATCATTGAATAGTCTGTAAAGGATACCAAATAGTGTCTCTGTTCTCTCTGGGTCAAGTTCATTATCTGGAGATTTCAATATTGTATGATGGGCAGCCTGGAATAAAGTCGTGGCTTGTGAGACAGAATTGATTCTCCAATACTTGCAGCATTCACTGACTATGTGCTTAGCAGAGTTGGAAATGATGGTCTCAGAGTGGAAAGTTTCATAATTCAAAACTCTGGTGATCAGATCAATTGCAGCTTCTCTTGGGTCATTAGGTATAAATCGTAGTGCTTTAGCAGGTGGGACAGCAGTGGCTTTGACATTAATTTTGACTTTACCAATCACTTCTTGTAATCCCCTCTGTTCATCCTGTTTCCAGGCTTCATAATCTTGAACTTTATCAAATGATTCAGGTGTGAAATTGGCCCTGTCTTCAGCTAGGTTCTGTTTCAACAATTCAAGATCACTTAGTAAGGTTGTTTCATTAGATACATCTTTCAACCGTATCACATCTTGTTGCAATTTGATCTCATCAATGGAGAAAAGCTCCCCGATAAACTTGGCAGCTGAAATTTCAGTTATTCTATATGAAGGTTTGAGTTGTGTTGATTGCTGGCCATTGCCAGCTGAACCGGGCACTTGTAACGAACTCCCAGATGAAGATGATTTGGTAGGCTTCAAACTCTTTCTATACTCTTGAAGTCTTGAGATTGAACCTTCTGGGTTTCTGCAACTTCTTAGAATCCCCAACAACAATTTGATAAAGACATCTGATTCTTTGAACACATCAGTGTTGGTCTCGTTTGCCTCGGTGTATAGCTTGATCTCCTTGGTAGCTGAACTCATAAACATCATGACCAGTTCTTCAACTTTCTCAATCTCAGGACCCGGTTTCAACAGGTCATTGTATAGATGCAGGAAGCAACGCTTGGTCAAAGGATCAGTGATCTGTCTGTTCTTACCCATGGCAATCTCCACCATGATGTTCTTCAACTTTGGTATCGTTTCCTTAGGCAGAACAACGGATTCAGAAGTGAAACCATTGGAGGCAAAGAAAGAATGACGTTTGGAATCTCTGTGGCTTGGAGCCGGTGACGCTGATCTTGGTCTTGGAGTGGGACTGGGGCTTCTCTTGAACCTTGGTTCGTTCTTGTACTCTAGCAACACAACTTTCAACGCGGCTTCGTAAGCCTCCGTGACAGAGGGAAGACTTCCCTGTGAGCCATGAGGAGTCTCAGTGCTGATGGTGGTGCCAATGGAGATATCAGTGGCCACGGAGCTGTTGCTGACGATTCTGGTGGCTGCATTCCCTCGTGACACTTCTCCAGACTGGAGTCTTTGTTTCACGGGATCCTTCGACATTTCTGAGACAAAAAAAAGCAATGAAGGCAACAACGATCACTATAATACAACGTTGGGCACTTGAGTGGCACCAATCTTCCCCTTCTTTGTGTCTTCTCTGCTACGTCATCAGAACTTTTGTCAATTTCACGTCTCTTTTTTTGACTTTGTTTACATAAAGCCCGGTAGGAGCACTACATCAACACATTTCCCAGGTACCTCCTTATATAGGGCTTATGCTCATTCAACGGCAGATTAAAGAGGCTTCGAGGTTGCTACAGCGACTATCAAGATATATTTTGGATGACTTGGATGCAAATTGATGAGTTTTAAGGTGTATTTTCAAGGGCATTTGGTGAACAGAACGATCAAACTTTGACCCATAGTTTCCATCTAACACTGTAATAACGCGATGTTACCCAAAACACGGTCCCTATAAAGGAAATCGCGGAACAATAGATGACAAAGTTGTTGTAACCGGAGACTTCTTCACCATTCCCAATGATAGCACCGGCAATTGGCACGGAGACTAAGTTACCAAAGGACACAAAGAAATACATAGTACTGAATCTTGTACCAAACTGTTGGGTTTTGCAAATCTGGGATAGGCACACCGGTGTTAGTGAAAAGATGGTACTGGTGAAGAAGCTAAAGACCATGGCAAAAGTCCAAAGGGCCGTGTGGTATTGGCCAAATGGTAGCCAGACCAGTAAGCAAACAATAGTGGCAACGACACTTGTGAAGATCATAACATTGAATCTACCGTACTTGTCGGCAATCAGATTTGGGAAGAAACGGCCGAAAACACCAACGACATTCATCAGAGTGACCATCAAGTAGGAGTTGTCTTCTGAAAACCCTTGGATTAAGGCATATTCTGGGATATAGGTCAAGGCAGTCGTTAAGGACATTTCTGAAAAGATGATTGCAAGAACACAGAATGCAAATCTCAAGTCTCTCAAGGCGTTGAAATCAATTGAACTTGTGAAGTAGGTGATTAAACGTTTCTTTAGAGGCAACTTTTTGTATTCTTCATCCTTTGGTAGTCTTTCCCTAGTTAGCAGAATAGAGGCAACCAAACACGAGGTACAGATCAAAGCCAGGACTCTGATAGCCCATTTGTACCCAACACTCAAAAACAGTTTTCTCAGCATGATTGGGATGAAAATACCACCAACACTACCTCCAATAGTGGCTAACCCAGTAGCAACAGCTCTTCTTCTGTAGAAAAAATGTGACACAACACCGACTAGAGGGGTCATATTCAATGCAGTACCTAAACCGACACAGACACCGAATGACAAGATGAACTGGTACACAGTGGTACATTCAGCAGTGGTGAATAGCCCAACAGAGTACAAGATCGTCCCCAGCGTCATAGGAAACTTTCTCCCAAGTCTATCAAACAAAGTACCACTAAAGACGGAACCTGAAGTAGCAATAGCCAAATAAATGGAGAAAATCCAACCTGTGACAGAACTAGAGACACCGCTCAGTTGATTTGATGAGATGTACGTTTGAATGGACCCGATAGAATTCAATAAACCAAACACTGGGATCAACCCCAAGAATGCACCCAGCACAACCAACCAAGCTGTGAACCCACCGTCAGGAAAATCGTCTGGGTTTTCCTCGTTCAATGTATCATCGTCAGCAAATGTATGTTCTGTGGTGTTTGAAAAGACGTTCTTGATCTTATCCTGTCTCTGTAGAGCGGTGGCGGTGGCGGAACTGGAGGCGATGGCTAGTTCTTCAGATCTGGACCTGGTAGCATTGGAAGCCACGTTTGTGATGGAGCCGTGGAGTTTGAGGTTCTGGAGTAGCACGTCAGGCATGCTATAGTTGTGTCTGTGATTGTGTATGCTTTTTGGAGTGTTTAGACGACAGAAAAGAATCTTTTCAAGGGCTTTCAAACATGATTTGGCTTGGAGGTGAAAAACTTTCACTGTATGGCGTTTTCTTTGACACAATTCACCCGCGATTTACCGCTAATAAGCACACCGGTTGCCGAGTCGAGCGTGCCCGTACCATGGATCTGGCCCCGATACCGCCCCAATTAATTAGTTACACCAGTTTGTGGAACTTTGCCGCAAAGAAGGACTTGGGCATCGTCAATCAGAGTGACAGCTGCCCGTGTCTCCACAGTCCAGCCTCCACTGTGAAATCTCTGAGCTCGCTGAACTCCTGTGGTACTTTCGGTACTTAACTAATTGGCTGACGCGTTCCAGCTAAACACCCTCTCCCAAGCCACGCGTCTTCGTATCCAGGCCTTGATCTTGTAGAGATGAGAGATGGAATTGGGAGCTGGCGTTTCATCAAGTGCTCACTTTATATACGGATGCAGGGTTGGGCTGCCAGGCGTAGGTTCTGTGGAAACAGATGGGCATTGGGCAAATCACCACGGCTCATAAAAATGGACGTAACCCTGGACCGTAATCAAGAAGATTAGACGTTAAAGACGCCAGGAACGCGTTCTCGGGAAACCGTGTCGCGTCGAGCTCGCCACATCGCCAGCACATTGACACACCCTGCCCACTACTGACGACTTGTGGCCATTGGCAAGGCACTCTGGACACAACTTGAGTTCCACCGAGAGTTTTTGTGGCAACGATTCGTAATTATCCTGCCTGCTTGCCGCGAGGGCCGCATTGTACATCAAAGTTTAAATAGCAGCACAGCTATACAGCCATCAATTCTAAAGCCAAAACCTACACGCGCCACGCCATGCCAGCTCCCAGCTCTACAGCACCTAGGAACGCAGCTGCTGCTGGGCGATCGCTGGGTTCTGAGTTCATCGGCCATCGATGAGCCACGCTGGACAGATGTGGTTGGGGTAGACGCTAGTGCTAGGCAGAAATTGACCCACTCTCCATTGGCAGTCTCTTTTGGGAAGTTTCAAGTTATCAGTAATTTATTACACTGCATGATTTAAGGAGGCACGCCACGCCAAAGGGGTCGACGTCTGCACACCCTATACTCCTAGACCCATGCTCTAAATTATCGTGCTGCGCTGCCATGAGCTCAGCTGCACGATCTCTGTCTCCGCCTTTAGGACGTATTCTCTCTGTAACAACGGTCATAATGAATCCAGGAAAGGCTACAGTACTTCAAATTGAACGACCTTTTGTATAATGTAAACTATAAACCGATAAAAACCACATAAAAACCAAAAAGAATATACAAACCAGTTGTATGGAATCCCAAAGCAGAGTCTCATCTTTTGTGATAAGTATAACCTTCACCAACTAACTGACAAGGAATAAAATAATATGAACTAGGAATTAAGAAAATGCAACAAACAGTAATTAAAACAAACAAAACTTTGAACAGCGACAAACAGGATCAATCATTCACATCTCAAGAGATCTCTTTCTACCTTCATCAGGATGGTGGATCTTCAACTCTCTCAAAGGCACTTTTTGAACAGGCTTTTCATAAGGAGGCACAGCGAAGGCTCTGTGCTGCTTCACTTGGGGCGTACTGTTCTCGGCATCAATTGGAGAGGAGGAACACGAACTTGGTGGAGTAATCATGGATGCATATGAATCACTGGATGAGGAAGTAGATGAAGTTCTGGATGGAGTTGAGGAGAAGTATGGTGATGATGATGGTGTTTGTGGGTAGTGGATTGGGTTCATGCGAATCAATTCGTTGGAGTATTTGTAGATTGGACTCAAACTTGGGTTGATTCTAACATCGTCTGTCTTGTTGAAGTATCTTGTCTTTAGAGACATTGGGATATCTTCATACCTTAGCACGTTTAGCATGGCTTCGATCAAGCTGTTCAAACGGAAGTTATTCTTGGTTAATGAAGTGTAATGAATGAAGTTGTTCTCATTGTCAAGTTGTAAGGCACTTGACATCAGGAGCACTGATGCAACAGCAATTTGGGAACCTGGGTAGTTGAAGGTGATACGATGGTGGAATTGCATCAATTGGCAAATGAAGTTGGCACCGTATTTGACGTTGTTGATGGTATCAAGTTTTTGGTTGTTGATGACCGACTTTTCTCTTAAGATCAAGTCGATGAATGAATCGTGAGTTGAAGAACCAACTTCCCAATCCAATGATTTCAAGATGTGTGTTTCCATTTCGATAAACAAGTTCTTGGAGTAACAATTGCAACAGGTGGCTCTCAAGAAATCAATAGATGGAATCTTCTGTTTGGAATCTGAAAACTTGGAAGCTAACCAAAGAGCTGTTAGACCCAATAGTTGGAAGTGATCTTTTCTAACAATTCTTAATGAGCAGTAACGGTCAATGATGTTGATTGTTAGGAAGAATGTAGATGGTGATAGTTTCAGTCTGTTGTAAACATCCATTAGGAAATCAAACAAGATAGGTCTCATTTCAATGTTGATTTGTGGTTGTTGTTGGATCAATTCTGGGTTCATCTTCGTAGATTCTTCAAGACTGGATAAATGTTCATAAATGTCTGAAGAATACGTCAGAACGGAGTTGTTGTGTGCACGTTGTTCCATTGCTTTTAGTTTTGGATTGGAAGCAGCAATTCTGCTGACTGTACGTCTTTTTAATGTCATTGGAGTCATTGAGGACATGATTGTATGTGTGTATGATTGTTCTTAATATGTTATGATGGACAAATCCCTTTTTTCTGATGAATTGTATGTATGCTGATAATGACGATGATCTAAATGGATTCTAATGATGTCGTTAAGAGCAAATAAAAGTAGCAAAGTGTATGAATCTTTAATGATGATGATGGGATCTTGAAACTCAAATGTGGGACATGAAAAAAATTCGTTAGGGCTTGAAACAATGTATCGTAGTAAAAGCAAATGAAATGAGAGGCGAAGTAGTAGCAAACAATGTGTGGGTTTATGGACAGTGTTGTGGATGAGGTAATGAGTGGACAATGATGCGTAGCACTTCGTGAGTTGTGTAGTGTTCAATCCTTGGTGACCTGATGAATGATGAAAAGTTTTTCCTCGTTTCTCAACAAAGCGAAAAAAGGGGCAGGTTCAAACAGGAATTGACAGTTGTTACAATGAAGGGGCACTAGACTATTAAGCTAATAATAACCTTGTGATGGGGGGATGGGCTGTTGGCTGTGGGTGATTGCAACTGGGAGTCTCTGGAAGTGAGGGCTTGGTGTAGGACTAGGAGACTGGAGTAGGGCCTGAATCAGAGACTAACCGGGAGTGAAACCAGCACGAGTGTAGCCTGAAGATGGAGGAGGGTTTGTAGGACGAAGAAACAAAGAAGTCGATGACAAAGACTATCTTCCACGATCTATCTTTCAGGGTGGTGGTGCAAAAAAAGAAGGGAATCAAAAGTTATTTATAAGGTGTTCGATGCAAATCTTGTGGATAGTTTCAGAATTTAGAAACGTCAATCCCGATCTTTGAAGGCTTCCTGCCAGTCGCTGCACAGTTGCGACGAGTGCAGAAAAGTCCTAGTCCCTGCCAGGGAAGATCCATGGGGTCTGGCTCCTGTGGGTCTGAGACGTGGGTCTGAGACGCGGGTCTGAACCTGAGACTCGGGCTCGAAGACTCGGGTCTCACTGCGGCTCCTGTCGATCTCATGACGCCTGGGCAGGGGGCAGGGAGCAGGCCGATGAGACCTCGGGCTCAAGTCCAGGCGGAGCCCCGTCGGCTCAGTCTGGGCGGGACCACCCAGAAAAGGGGCGAGGTAAGACTCAAGCCCAGCTGCCCCCACTTTTCGGGACTAGGGGCTAGGGGCCGTACACAAAGAGACTTTCAGGGGCTTCCAAACTCTGAAATTTTCCCACCAAGAGATCCCTGGCTGTAGGCTGTGGGACTGGTCTGGGGTGGCTGAGCTGGGGAACCAATCCAAGTAGGCAGAGCCGATACGAAGATCATAGCAATCTGTGCTTCCAAACAACCCGTGGAACTGGTGATATTAAGGACTGAACCCCTCTCATAATCGAAGACGTCTTATGGTTGTATAATTGAGTCTACGCTCTTCCCTGCTTTCACTGTAGAGTTTATTAAGGTCGAAGCTGAGTGCATAAATTTTGGGGTTCGAGGTAAGGAAAGAAAAGTTAGGTTTGAGGCCGGTTAATTTGATGTATATATTAACACCTCGCCTATTGTAGAAGTTGGTCATTTGTGGTAACTTAGGCTCTGCCAGATTGAACTTAAATCATGATCCATGGCACCCTTGACATGTAAGACACAATTGTTCTACTGACCAGTATCTGGGGTCGTATCTAGTTATCGGGAAAGGCATCCCCAATTAATTGGAGTATTCATGAAGGCACTGGCTTTACAGCTGTCATTCAGAATTTGTTCGAAAGAGATCCCAAAGCTTATACCATAACTCTTTTTTGAATCATACTGACAGTCGTGGTCAGTTATGCTCCACGGCTCTAGCCCTCTCAGCTCGCCTTTATTGCAGTTTGAACCTAACAGTAAAAGCGACAAATTGCAAGAGATCTGACAACCAGTCCCAGCTCCTTTTTGCCAAAGAGATCAGGCCTACATGACTCGCTGATTAGCGAGGGCTTGACTAGCTTGTATCTCGGTTTTAGGATCTATTTAATTATAGTGCTGCATCGTCACATTAATAGCCCAGCCCTAAGACTCTGCTGGTGGCTAGATCTAGATAATTATTCTTCTTTAGGTCTGTGTCAGGATCTAAGTTTTCTTGACCAAGCTGAACTCTAAGTTAGATCTTCTGATCATGGTTGCTCAATAACTCTCAGAAAGTATGATCCATTGTGTCTTCCGTCGTGCTGACATTTCTACCTTTCGAGCTTTGAACCATCTTGTATTTTGTCGAGCTTCTAGCGTTTAGTTAGTCCCACCTAAAAGTTTTCTAGACCCTTACAAAATCTGGTGAGCCAGGAAGTTACACAAGCATGTTTTCCAATATAGAACTTCCATACAGAGTGCATTGTACATATTACTTCCTCGACGTCGTAGCCCAACATGGCAGTGGAAGTTATGCGTGGGTGGCACCAAAATCAGCTGCTATAAACGGCCAACCCACGAATCTTCTCATACAACGCGAATATCCCTCTACATTAGAGTTCCGAGTGTGTCCGTTTATTATGAATTAGGAAAACGCTCCTGTAGGACACCTTCACACCGATTGTTCACTTTGCGGCCCAGCAGTTTGACCAGAAATGAGCTGGATATCGGTGATCGCCATCTAAAGAATTTTCTCTCCATGGTCCATCTCGCGCCGGTGTTCTTGTGCACTGTGCAGACTCATCGCATATGTGGTGGTGTGCAGAGTGTGGGTTTTGGAGGAACAGTAGGTGTGGACACCTAGCACAAGTGAGCTCTATGGCCCCATACTTGCATAACTTCCCAGTCCCCAGCAGTTGAGAACAATGGGGGCTCGGCCTAGTCTCATCACTTCAGGTCTTCTCAGCCCGACCGTGCATAAATTTTGTGCGTCAAAAATTGAGTCTTGACTCTTGGCCCTTCAAAAGTCCAACAGTGGTTAAAAATCCGGCTTCATGCAAATTGGGTTTTGTTAAGACGCCTCCAGTTCAACAGAGGAACTTTCAAGGCCTAGAGGGTACCTTTTACGGAATCTGGAGTCGATTGGTTGCTCTTGGACAGAATCCGGCTACTGGATCGGGTGTTTCACTATAGACCCAGTTGCATTCGCTTGATCTGGTCTCACCTCCTGTGTTGGGTCTGGATCGAACAGTTTTTCCCGATATGACCTGACACGCTGTCTCAGATCCACCACGTAGTTAGCCCACATTGCCTATTCAATTGAGTAGGCATACCATTGGTGCTCTATGCTCTGTCTTTGTGGGTGTGTAAAGTTCCGATAAACGCTCTCTGGTTTCGACAGCCTCCAGAAAATATCCGTTGTTCATGCAGCTTATTTTAGTGCCAAAAAAGTCTCTATGGGCCTCGCCCTTTCTCTGAAAACCTGTCAATTTGATACTGAAGATCAAACATACCTGCCAAAGTCCAATTGGAGCCGGCAGAAAGTGTGTAATGGTACCTGGATCTACATAGGGCGTATGTGCCCTCAAAACTAGTACTCTTTTCTTTTCACGTTTAGGCCAGTCGTGTTATAATTGTAGTACATGAGCTGACACCGAAAGTACTCTCGCTGCAGATAGTAAGATAAAGCCAGTCATCGGCCCCCCTTCCTGCGATGCCCATAGAAGCGTTCAGAATTCGACCTGTTGAAAGGCGTAAAAGCCCTTCCCCCAAGCTGAGACTCTTCAATTTCCGAATTCATCGTGATTCGATTTTGCACGCACAATTTATCTACGTACGCATGATGTTTTAGATATGGGCAATTTTGCGTGATGCATCCATCGACATACCGAAGAAAAATTGATGTTCTGATAGAAAAGTGGATAGGAACACGAAGCCTTTTGACAAGAAACGGTCAGGCGTCAAGCACCTTAGACGTTGGCTCAGAAAGAGTTGAGTTTCGGGCCTGTTGAAGTTTGAGTTATAGACTGGCGGGCATTCACAAGAGGAATAGCGGAGATCGAGTCTCTGTTTATCTATGGTTTTCCCCCTTCTGTTGCACTCCGCTAAATTCACTTGAGATGAAGAATGGGGCTCGAAGTGATCTTTCCTTCGTATAACTGGTGATGCAAACTTGGGCTTTTACGCTAATTAAATGTGTGGCCTTTTGAAATGGGGTCTCGTATTCCTTAGATCTAGCAGTAATCCGAAAGCTTATACACACGCTCACATGTGATTTTAACCTCCGCTAGTGCACAGCTTGTCAATTGACCTTAATTTGTTACAGCTTGCTATAGTCAGCCATCAAGGAAGCGCTATTTTGGTTTCGCTTGGTTTTAGGCAAGATAGTAGATCTTGAGAAGGACGTAAACCTTAAGAAGTTGGTTGTCTGAGCTCTTCCGTGATTCTACTTTGATCTACACACTGGTCTAGTTGTTGACCGCTCAGCTTGTTCCTGATAGTCAGGAGTACACGCTCATCAACACAGCAGGAATGCTCAAGCATCTCATGATGATTCAAAATCACTGACTCGAATTATCACCCGAGACAGGCGCAATTGAGTAATCGAACGATGACAATTGACTTTTAGGTTAGCGTATACACATAGGCGACTACTGAAACTTTTAAGCTTATAGCTGTCCTGAATAGTAGTGGCTAATTATCGGGCATTCGAGGGAGTAGGTGTATACGACGCATATCTAGAGCTGTTACGGTTTTTTACATTTTTTGGGTGTCCCACATATTTTGAGGCTAATTAACGTTTGGTTTGGTGCATCAGTCTTTCAGGAGCTGGTTAATAGTTCAATAGTGGACAATAGCGTCTCCTGTGCGTACTGTAACTGCTCCCATTTAGGAAAGTCTTCCAAGCTCCACTGTATAACCTAGATGAGTCTTTTGGTTTAGTTAGGTTCACTTGAAGTTTGTGCCAGCGCAGATAAGCTTTGGCAAAGTGAGGGTATAGGGGTGTTGGATTTTAACTCAATGTAGTAAAAAACACCAACTGGCTCTACCCTCCCTAAAATGTTGACACCTGTCGATGTTTCGAAAGAAGCAGAATCGTGCCTTCGTTTTCCCCGTCTTGTGCTCCAAAAGGGCGTAACTCTAAAAAATAGCGCCATCGCTGTTATCTCTGCGCCTGCTAGAAGCTGTGAGTTAATTACGTACAGACTCCAGAGACACATCTGCAATAGAAGAAATTTGAAACTCAAAACCGCTGATCTGGTGCCTTCAAGGCTGGAATTTGCAGGCGCATGAGACTGGGGACTGGGGACTAGTCTAGGTCCAGAAAAAATCAGTTTTGGGTCTCATAAGAAAAAAATGGGACTAGCTCTGCCAAAATCTGCGATAAGAAGAAGAGCTCAAACCAAAGCACCCCATTTGAGTGTAATCATGGGGAAGCTGTTAACTAGTCCACACGCAGGTGAACTCAATACGGCCATTTGCTAGTTTAGCACTCAGCTCCCAGCCCTAAACACCCAGTCTTGAAAAGTCCTGCGCTATTTTGTAACGTTGCTTTTTATCCCGCCTTTTCTTCCACTACATACCTCCTCTTGCAAGAAACAGAGTAGTCATAACAACTTTCCAAGGTTTGACTGGACTTTGTACCTCAAGAGTGCGGAAAATTGGTGATCTTCTCCAGGGGCTATTTTTTTTCTTTTTGCGTAGAGGAACTTATTGCGGAAAAAAATAGAGGGCTCAATTAGGGCGTAAATGGATGCACTGTATACTAAATATGTTAGGCATTTGAGGTTTCCGCTTTTACAGACATCTCATTTGGTTACGTGTTATGTATTCCGTCAGACTCCAGGAACCTATGTTCAATTTCTGATCCTAAAGACGGGGAAATAAACGTTAGACTTCATCCGTGGTGTATCTAGTCTCAACCTTCAAACTTCGCATGAGATCAACAATAAGACGGCGAATAATTGGGAAGTCACAGGTAAGGAGATTGCCTTGAGAGGTTCGTGCAATTGGAATCGAGCCGTAAGTATGATCATGACTTGTTGATAATATCGTACGACCATCCAGTACTTAGTGTTCTGTGTCTTGTATATCATACCTTTAGAAGTTGGAACTGTTAGCCCTGGTTTTACGATGTTCTAATGCTATCCTAGAGTCTCATACGTCAGCGTAAAGTATCCTACTAGTGCCTATCATACATGACAGAGCTAAATTTCTCGTAGATCTAAGGACGACTTTAACCAAAGAGGGAAAGTCTTCGATCTTATGATCTTCAGTAAATCGTCTATCATAACGTCTCTTCCCTGTAATTTAGAGGGGCTATAGCCTATAAGCCATGAACAAAGAACTGGACGCAGGGAGACTACCAGAGAACTTTAAGTGTTTTTATACTTTACGACGAGTGGCCATTGTGAAGGAATAAACGAAGTCTGTAACTAACCTTGAGTAAAGTTCTCCAACAGTGATTCCATGTAATGAAGACTAGTTAAAATCGTCTGACTGCATCTTTTAAATTGACTGCACCCGCTTTGTCTTTTTGTTTGCTCTCTATGGGCTCGCTAGTGCTATGTAATTCATTTGGTCCAGGGGCCAGTAGTACAGTCTACGGATCAGTCCAAGCACACATCGTTGGTGTAAGAGAAAACAGCCTAGCATAGCTCATCTCGCTTAATTGAGTACATACATATAACTTGCGCAGTGTATTCGGCTGAGGAGGCGTACCTGGTGCCTGGCCTTGCTGCACAGAAGATGTTCTGCATTCGCCTCGCCTACCCTTCCCAAAGTCTCCCAGTCCCAGGGCCAGGTTGGCCAATCATTTTGCGGCACTGCTTTTCAACGTTTGACATATTTTGCTTTGTTTCCTGAGATATGTAGCCGATCAATTGATCTTCAGGGCCGAAAAAGGATCGATTTTTTTTTCTTTGCTCTCAACGTTCACTCAAATCCAGATGAGATCATGGGTCAAATCAATGGGTCGATATCCGTGGGACTAACCCAAGAAGATCTATTGATGTATGGTCCAAATTGTAAGGCTATCCAGGATTTTGGGTCTTTACCGGCCTTCAAAACTATTGCACGTTCAAGTTTAACCGAACTACCATCATCCATGCGAGGACGCAAAATGCTGAATTACCTAACAGTACTAAGTTTCCAACATCTAGATTTGTAGCGTGGTCTGTACGGCTTTAAGCCTATTACTTAGCTGGAACCTGGTTTAATGGTACGCTGTACGGCTAGGCTTTGTTTACCTATTGTTCATATGGTTGTTGGCCAATTATCAGACGCCGTCAGTCAGTTGTATAATATTAGACGTCATATTGAACTCTAAGTTTAGTGCGTGCCTTCCTTACCTTCAAATTTCAAACTGGAGCTGTATACTGTCAAGAGAGAGAAATACCCGTCTCCCATGGAGACAATTGTCCCAGCTAGGATACTATTTTGCGCCTCTGTAACCTTCTTCAAAGTTCTCCAGTAACGTCATCATAGCTAATCATTGATTTTCCTTCATGAATTGAGGCGAAAGTTAGAGATGGTCGTTCTTTACAGCGATATTCAAGGTTCAAATTTAGTGATATTCGTTAGAGACTAGGACTGATTATCTGTCTGAGACAGGGCCCCGTTGAAACGTCAATTATACGTAGAGTATCTAATATTCGAGCTAGACAAACTGATGAATAGTTAGTCTTGCCATAGCAAGAGCGAACCCACAATATGGTAGGTGGACTCCCTAGTTAACTGAAAACTTGACTTGAGGTGTTTCGTCCACTTTAGATCGACATATAGACACTTAGCTTATGGAGATTATTTGCTAGTCTCTGGCAAAAATCTAATATAGGACTTTCAAAAACTGAGAGAAATTAGTGGGAAGAATGTATATAGGCACATATTAACCCATGGCCGGTCTATTGGGCCATTTCTAGCATGCTTCACGAATCGCCGGTTAACTCCTAGATATATCCGCGTACTATAAGTATCAGGAAATTAGATCGCGCTGTACAAATAGCCCAACATGCAGAGCTTAGGCTCCAAGTTAGTCTAAGAATAAGATATCGTGCATTGAAGAATCCGTACCAGTAGAATCCTTTGACACTGTTCTAGAACCTGAACACGCATATACTCACCATGGAGATGACATATCAGCAACATCACAGTCCTTTCGCATTCAATTCAGATCAGGAGCTAGCTTTCCAGTTCTCTAATTGGTTCAGCCGGTTCTCAAGTCGAAGGGTATTCAGATCCAAGATTTGGGACTAGTCGAGACTTTACAAAAGTCGAAACTCTTCTCTCTCTTTCTGTAAAAAAACAAACCTTCAAGAAGCAAGTACATGGATTGATATCCTTGGTCTAGAGTCAGGCCAGAACATCAATTGGTTGAAGTAAATAGTGAGCTGACTGTTGTGTATCGAAAATTTTAATTACCGAGCTTTTAGGCCGTAGTCCTCCACTTTCTGGCTTTTCGAGTCTTTGAAAAAATAAGTCCTAGGTCGATGTCGATGCTAGTCTCGGGCCTAAAATAAGCTCACACAAGGAATTTTATTACAGTGGCGTACCATGTATAAACATGGGTAGGGAATCTGTGCCACTTCTTTCGTATTGGATGACTCGGTGCCATTTAACAACCTGGAATTGCATTCTCTGAGCAAGCTTTTGGAAGTACTGGGTCTGTCTCTCATCGATTGTCGATTGTAATTGTGGAGTCCTAGTCTTAATTATCTGCAGTTAGCCGAGTCCCGTACCCTGAGACCTTAGTCCGAGACTCAAATCGAGTCCTTGAAGATGAACCACATGATTGCGAAAATTTTCCGTAATCAGACGCAAAATGCGCTGCACAATTGTCGCGCATATAAACAGTTGAGATGTTAAGCTTCCATGAGCTTCCATAACATTGTACGACTTCAGCTTCCAACTTGGGCCTTGAGCTTATATTGTGGCTAGAAGATTAGTGGACTGTATGGCTTCAGCCCTTCTAAAGCTTATTAGGAGGCAGATCAATTAATCTATGGCACCTTGACTCTTTACGGCATCAACAAAGACTTGAGGCAAGATTGTATTGCTAAATTATTGCTTCCTTTGTAGACTTTTAGGTTATACACCCTCGAAAATATGAAACCACCAGCTGGCTTGATCTGTGAACATACCAACTTTTCAGTCTCGAAGAAGAAAAAAATTCGACGCGATCTGCCGAAATTCCGCATTGGGAAATTACTTACATAATTTGATCTGCGAAGTGGACGTGAATTCGGGAATTTTGTGTACTTCCTAGGCATAAATGATTGACGGTTGAGATAAGGCGTGCTCTTGTCAGTGGAAAATATAATGTGGTGTCTTGAACTTTTCTGCTCAATTGGGGCAACTTCAAATACAGTTTGAGCCGTAAATCAGGACAAGAAGGCTGATCAACTAGTTGGTGCGTCAAGTAATTTGTACTAAGGATGGTGTAACTTAACTTTTACGGACAAAACTGGAAAACACCCTACCACGCTGCAAGGTCCTATTAATGCCTATCAAAAGGACAATCTCCTAGCAATAATAGATGAATTGATATACCACAGCTCCATCGAGAGATGTGCTAGATGATTGTTCACAAGGATCTAGAAACTCAAGAGACTTCATTGGTTAGACTAGGCTCAATTGAATCCCCATTCAGATCTATGGCTCAAATTGGCAACCTAATTTCTAGACTGGGGTGTGTGGAGATGATTAAACCCCTCCAACTTTCAACCGTTGGAAATTTTAGTGAATCGTCATTCCAGGCTTGTCTCGGTTCTCGGTTCGACAGACCGAAAACGTAAGACTTCTTATAAGTTGGAGGGGCTCATGATGAGAGTTCTCTTAGTAAGCCACAGAGTGTGTCTGTGCCAATGGATATAACCGAGTGTCCATGACGTCCTTTTTTCATTTTTGCATGGCTGCATCTTGGGTGGTTGGTCCTGGACTTCTCGAGAGTTCGAAAACTGAACACCACTTCTTTGCTACGCATGGAAAACTTGACGCTGATCCAAACAAGTAAAGCGTTCCCACCAAGATGACACATCCATATTCCTTATAAATCGACAATCGACGAATCAACACAAGGATGTGACCTACCAGGGTACGTGGTAGAGAGAGAAGAAAGTTTAAAACTTACTCCAAATTTAAAATCAATGAACCCTGACCAGACCCCTCTGTATTCGTTAGCTATGTACCGTTTTCAACTGTTCGTTAAAAGCACCATGGCAATGAGTTTGGGGACCTGCCTAACCAGGCATAAATCTTTCCACAGCCACTGTTTAGAAAAAATCTCCTAACTTCTGCCTAAAGGCACATTCGAGGTTTCAAGGCTGCCTGTAGTTGCAAGACCTCCTTTTTTCGCGATTTGGACATCAAATTTTCTCGGAAGTTTAAAGTTTATCTGATTTATTACCTCATTCGGATCAAAAGCTGTCAAAATCGGAAGTCGTCGATCAAAGATCTGGTTTTTATGCAAGATTGCGCCTCAAATGCGTCAACGTACCTGTAAAAAATATGTGGGCAACAACTGGGGGAGGTGGGTCTAGTCTCGTGAGTCTCAGCTTAGCGATATATACACGTCCCAAAGGGCTCATTCTGATTTACAAATGAGTAAGCAATGATTAGGGTCGAGAGTGGTTGATTGAAACAGAGTCTATCTGCGCTTATTGAAGTTGTAAGAGGACTGGAAATACATACTTCGCCAAAAACTTTAAAAAGATTACATAATTTTCGCTGCCTTTCGCGATGCTGGTTCCTGGCCAGCCTTTGAAGCCATCGAACCTCGGCTTTTCTTCAAGCTTTCGTCGGTGATTGAGCTAGCGAAGGTCTGTCCAGTCGTCCAATGCTTTGTGTGAGAGACTAGTCTATCTATCTTTAGGTTCGGGTCTAACAGTTGATTGGAGACTGCTTGTTTTACGAGTTTACCGTTATACCGTTGAGCCATTAATTATTTGCATGATGCTGCAACAGAGGGCTGTACAAAAATTAAAGATCAATCGAGATCAAACCTTAAGAAATTTTCTAACAATGGGTACACAAGACCAAAAGTTAGTTCAACAGTGGTTTGAGGTCCCCAGTTCAGGCGAAGTATTTCGCCCTTATTCTAGTATTTCACCGAGGTTGTGGAGGCCCTATTTCATGTCTTCAATCTTCGCGTATATAACACACTAGAACTTGTCTGCAGTTGGGGAATTTTTCGCTGGTCAAGCTGTTATAGGTCACATTCTCCCCTATTACCTTCTGGAATTTGTCTATGGTAACAATTACCTGGTCACCAAGGCTATACTGCTGATTCCTATTCTGGGTCCAATTTCTAAAGTTAACAATTGAGACTCGGTTAGGTAGACTCGGAATGGTACTTAGCTCTGTAGCATAAATTACAAGTTGCAGTGTCACAACTCTCAGCCAATTATTTGTGGCTCCTAACTAACAAGCTCACGTACTCAATGCTCATCGACTATTAGGCTGGATCACTCTTCCTCCTACTTTAATGAGCTAAATTTGGATTTTTCACTCCGCGCTGCAAGCTGATCATTGGCCCTGATATTTTATAGATGTCTACAGCTGAACCCAGGTCTAAATAATTCTTATTAAAACTATGTAGTAAGTAGATTGGGATTATTAGTTACCATTACATATACTACAGGCTCGAAATCAATCTGCCAACTTTTTACCAATCCAAAGTTAACAACTTCAATTTTATTTTTTTAATTTCAAAATGGTGAAAAGTGTTAAGTTTGAGTCAAAATGCCGAGGCCATAAATTAACCTACGGAACTAGTTACTTAATTTGGCAATAAATACCTAGAGATCATAGCTTTTGGCGGAACACTAGGCTCATTTGAATACATTGAGACGAATAATGGTACTGGCTCTTAATTAGCTGTACGTTTTAATTTAGTGAATATGGGTGTTTGTAACTAGTTATTCTGTTGCATCATGCATGTGCCATGATGATCACAATGAAAAATTTGACACAAAAAGTGACAGGCTGAGGCCCGGCACCCGCTGCACAACTTGCCACCTGACCAGCTTCTCACCATGGGACACATCGCGCATGACAAAACACGAAATATGACTCTAGTAATCTGGTCTTTTAGTATGCCCGATTCAGGAATCAGCAGCCAGATCTTTGTATTTACTCAATTGGGAAGATTGCGAGATTCGTGAAAGGAGTAGGGGATGAGCCCAGTACACCAATAAGACCAAAGCACCGGGACGCAGGCCAGATTGGATGTGGGAGCAGCCTAAGGAAGCAGCTCGTAGAAGATCTTCCTAGGGCCCAACCCTTTTTAAGTGAGTCTTTAGCCCCTTGGCACGAAGGTTCCGTAGCTTTGTAGAATGTGTCAAATTTAGCGTGAAGATCCACAGTTTGTAGAAGGCACAGGAAAGGACATGTGTCCTCCGTCAGTCACTGTGGCTATCACACCTGCATTTCTGGCTGCGACCAATCAGAGAGCCCCTCCTCCTTCCCAAAGAGGGCTTTCGAGAATCTGTCATTTTTACGTGCTGTAGTATATGTCAAAATCACCAAACCTGGCAAACCTTTTTCAGAGTGAAAAAATAAGGATCCTTCCTTCCCACACGTTGGCGTCTAACTCATAAGCTGGAAGAGACACCCTTACTGTGCAGGACTCCGTGCAAGACCAACGAAGCCACCATAGAGCACACGCCAATGTCCACCTATTTCACGTTCGAGTGGTGCGTATCCGCTGAGATAAGGGAGTGATCCGCTTTACTAACAATGGCAAAAGGCCGTCCAATGTAGACGGGCCCGTCTACGTTACTGGGACGTTTGACAACTGGTCAAAGAGCACCAAGTTGAGCAAGAACCCGCATGGGCCTGGTTACTCTGTCACTATCGAGGTTCCTAACCAGAAGATCCTGTTCAAGTTTGTTGTTGATGGCAATTGGTTGACTACAAGCGATCTCAAGATCGAAAAGGATAGTTCTGGGTTTGAAAACAATGTTGTGTATCCCGAAGACTTGAAGGTTATCAAAGAGGAGTACCCTTCCCCTGGTTTCAACTTCATTTCACCAAACTTGACTTCACAGAACGCACCAAGTTCAAACAACTATAGCTGGAAATCAGATACCGAAAGCAGTGCCTTCACCAACGTCTCCATGGGCGATTTGAGCCCTGTGAACCAAGCCTCCGATGACAACAACAATAGCAACCCTCATTTGATAAACGAGTTAGATCTAGACACCGGGAGGTTTATTGACGACTATGATGATGGTGATGAAAGCCTTGAGGAATTAGTGGCCAGCACCCAGGGCACATTGTCTGGTTTGGAAACAAGAACAAACTCATTGGCGAGGGTCTCAGAAGCAAATGATTCCAATTTGATCAATATCCAAGAAGGTGACAGACAAATCAGATACTATACTTCGATGTCACTACTTTCAAGATTCACCAAGTATTTCAAATGAGAAGTTAGCTTTAATTCATACCTTTTGCAAAATCTGTGTATCCGTTGGAGTTCAGTCTTGTCATTCGTCTTGTCATTCATTTTGCCAACCGCTCCTTGACCAATCATCATACCCATGGAGATTAATTTGCTTTTTATTCCTTTTGTATTCTTTCAGTTCTTCTTGTTTCCTTGGACGACACAGAGTTGTCTAGTTGATTTTACCTTTTCAATTCGAATATGGTCGTTGTTGTGATCAGGAGTGTTAACACACTCATTCTGTTTTTAATGCTTTTCCTTTTAGCTGTTCTTTGCTTATTGACGTTTAGCTTTGGTTTTTTGACTGTAGTGAGCTATCCTAGTACTCCAGCCAAGCAACTCAGTAGCAGTCATGGTATCTTTACTGTCTGCTGTTTGTTCTGATACCTAATCTCTCATCTCTGTTCTTCAGCCCAACCCTTTGTAACACAGAGTCCTGTGAATCACTGGTGTTTTGATTGTAGGAGCTGGCGTTGTTGCCTTGCTGCATCTTCTGCTGCTTCACCTTCTCGTCGTCGTAGCTTAGGACATCTTCTGGGGTAAGCTTGATGGCGGTTGGGAGTCTTCTGATCATTTTGGGTGGCGTTGTCTTAGGTTTTGTACGTGTTCTCAAATCAATGTTTCTATCAGATCACGGTTTTAGCGCGTAACAATTTAGTGAAATCAGGGTAAATCGCGAAATTTTGTTGAATGCACTGTATGAGAAACAGTGGAAATTGCTGGAATCAACTGTCCACAAACACAGTAAAGCCACTAAAGTTCGCCAGAACTAACTGCCTCTGAACGACTCACACTCCCATACACGGCCTGAGCGCTACCTATTGTTATCTTGATTCCACATACAGGGCCGCAGAAGAAGTTCAATAGTTGCCAGTGAGAAGGACCCATTTCCACAACCCCATCACAAGACACATCTCACAATGGCTGACACTGACGCCAGAGCAGAGCTCCTGGACGACCACATCCCTGAAAAGCCAGAAGAATACACATGCAGAATCTGTCAGTGTGAGGGCACAGAAGAGGACCCATTGTTCTTCCCTTGCAAGTGTAGAGGGTCCATCAAGTACATCCACCAGGGCTGTCTAGAAGAATGGTTGAAGCGCTCTGGGAGAGACGCTAGTTGTGATATCTGCCATCAGAAGTACAAATTCACCACCGTCTACTTTGAGAATACACCGGATAGAGCGCCTCTGCATTTGATCCTACTCAGCATAAGAGCACACGTCATGAAATACGTGTCCTACGTCTTGACGGTATTTGGTCTAGTGGTTGGTGGTGTTATTCAAATTCCATTGTTCTACGCTTTGGTTAAGAGATTCTTAACGTGGTGTGTTGATGGTAAGACTTTACATGAAGACTTCTTCCAGAACTTGGTCTACGGCGATCAGACATTCGAAGGTGATCCATACAGCAGTAAGAATTTGGGCTCAGCATTCGTCCAGACTTATCTGTCGAGCTTAGGTGCTCTATTATTGACCATTGCCACCATTGGTTGCTTGTTTATTGAACACGAATGGGTGTCCAAAGATTCTGGCTTCAACAAGCTGATAAACAAAGCTATTGGTGCAGACAGAAAAGTCGTGATAGATTTTGCTAGACTGAGACAGGGCGCCAATGCCAATGTTGCTGAAGCAGACAGAAGACTACAAGAGAATTTGGCACATATGGCCAATTTGAATAGAGTGCTTCACGAACAAAACCTAGTTGTCAATGAAGAAGATCAAAGACTGTTGGTGAATGCCATCGAAAACCTGATGAACAGAGAACAACAACTCCACCGTCATTTGCAGAATAGACAGAATGAGCTGCTGGATGACGAGGACGAAGATCCAAATTTTGAACCGGATGATCACCCTACATCAGACGAGGGCTCAGAATCAGATTCAGAAGATGATCATGAAGAGGTTGACCCTGAAGAAGACGCTGCCGAGTTTGAAAGATTCATGAGATTCAATGAGAATGAAAGACTTGCAAGAAGACAAGACGAGGAACACATTGAGAGGCTCAACCAAGAACACCAAAGGGCTATGCAACAACAACGTCTGCGTAACTTGAATGAAGTCCCAGATATTCCAAACATCCCAATTGACAACAGAGTTGACCCAATCCCTCAACGAGCTCAACCACATGCTCAACCAGCAAGACAAAACCTGAACGATGCGCTGAACGTTAACATTCAAGCTGGTGGTAACATTAATGCGGCTCCAGGACCAGCTGCCGCTGCCGCTGCCAACCAACTACCAAACCAACAGAATGTCAATAATATTGATCCTGAAGACTTCTTAGCAGCTTTCCCTGTCCACCTGATCATTGCTGTTGCTGACATCCTAATTTCTGCATATTTGATCATTGCGTACTTTATTCCATCATTGGCTGGTCACTTTATCTTTCAAGCTGGCCATTTTGGTCTTGGAGTAATCTCATCCCTGTTTGACAGAGTTGCCTCATCTTTGAAGCTATATCAATTCATCAATCCATTATTGAACTATTTGATTCAGTTGAAGAAATCAAATCCAGAAGCTGATGAGTTTTTGACCAAGAGAGTCATTGAACCATTGCTTGAGTGTTTCACCAATGTTCACAAACAGAATGTTCCATTGTCGACTTTCGAAAGATTCATCCCATTAGGTTTGTCTTATGGTTTGTTATACTTTGTCATTCTGAGCTTCTTAAGCATCAAAGAATCTCAACATAGTGACTCCAACCCTCTGAAGGGCTTTCAAAGAAAGGTCTTTGTCTTGTTGTTTGGCTTGGTGTCGACTTTCAAAGTGTTCTTGATCTTCACCATTGAGCTTGCCTTTTTCCCAGCTGCTTGTGGTATGATGTTAGAATTTGTCCTAACCCCATTTATTCACCCAACATGGAAACTATTCTTATCGAACTTTGGGGTGTTCAAGAAGTTTGACGTTCTGAAATTCATGCTATACTGGGGGTCTGGTACGGTTTACATGTGCTTGTTTGCCCTGTATATCGGTATGGCTCGTCGTTACATCTTGAGACCTGGTGTTTTGTTCTTTATCAGATCACCAGAAGATCCTAATGCAAGACTGGTTCACGATGCTTTGGTCCGTCCATTGAGAATGCAACTGTCAAAGATTGGTTTATCTGCCTTGGTTTACACACTCTTCATTTTGATTGGGTTTGGTGTTATTAGTTATGGCCTAAGACTGGCTGGCTCTCCATTACTGCCTATTTACTTTGGTCATACTTATTCAATGGCATTTTCTTTATTTGCATTCAGAAAGTCCATGAAGGAACTACCTTTGATCAAGAAATATGTCAGACAATACTGGACTAGAGCTTTCAAGATCTCCAGTTCCAAGACCCGTCTATCTTCATTCATTCTAGGTCACCATAAACCAAGAGAAAGAGGGTTTGTGAAGTACAGATCATTGGCTGCACTGATCAGAGGAGCTAAACCAGACTATTCAGATCCAAGATTGTTATCAGATGCCCAAGAAGTTTTCAAGACCACTGATGCACAAGCTGTTTTCATCCCAGATGGTAACTTGGTTAGAGCTCCAAAGAATGATATTGTCTCTAGAAAGTTTGTTAGATCATTGTTTATTCCTGTCACTAAAGATGATATCCCTTTGAAATCACAAGATGAACTGGAAAAGATCTTTGCTAACTTTAAAATTGATGAATTTGATGACTCTGAAGATGAACTGACTACTACCAACCAATACGAAATTGTCTACAGACCTCCACATTTCGGTGCTAGAGCTATTGGCCTTGTTGGTATGTTATGGGTGTTTGCTGTCATTCTGATTGCTGGTACCGTCATTGTCTCCAACTTTGTTGGTAGACCTGTTCTTGCTTTGTTTGATGTCCTTCTGAGTGGATTGTCAGTGAATCTAAAGGCAATTGAGTTGTATAATGATGGTTTCTCAAATTCTTCTTTCAGATTGGACGCTGCTTCAATTTCTGCTGGTTTACAAATCATTATTTCAGCCTTGAAGGCTTACGATTCTTGGTTGACAAAACGTTTCATTAGAGAACACGATGAAGATGAATTGCCAGAACCACAGCAAAACTGGGGTAGAATAATCATCAATTTCTTGGTTGACAATACTAAGAAGTTTGGGTACCATCTGTTGTTGTTTGGTAGTATCCTGTATGGTTGGTTTTGGTGCTTTATGGTCCATGATTTTGCCATTGAAGCTCCATACAGACACTTTTTTGGTATCGAGAGTGATGCTTCCTTCATTAACGACTCTGTCACATTTTCACTCCATTTAGTTGCTTCATTCTTTACAATCCATAAAGCTTATAGATTGGTCTATGCTAGTGGTATGAGAGTATTCAGAGGTGAAGATTTGACCGAGATTGCTAAAGATGTGTTCCATGTTGCCTTTGAGAAGTTTTCAAAAACCCATTTGGTTGTTATTGTTGCCAAACTGATCTTGGCTACTTATGAGTACTTTGTCCATCCACAGTTATACACCAGCTTCAAAGCAGCTTTGTATTTTGTGATTGTTGAAGAAGGTGTCTATAAGAATATCACAGTGTACATCTGGCCATTGGTTGTCTTGTTGGTTTCTTGTTACTACGTTTCCTTGAGAGCCTATACATTATTGAGAAACGTTAATACCGAGGTAAAGGAGAAGTACTATTCCAGAGGTAAGACCTTAGAGAACACCGAGCTGGAAGATGAAGAGGAAGGTGTTTATGTTGAATGATAGGGAAGAAATAGAGAGATTGTTATATAGCTATGGGTTTCTAACCACCCTTATTTTTGATGATGTTGATGTTATACATGACTTTTAAACTCCGAGTAGTTCCGAAAGCCGAGACCCCACGGTTATGCAGCGATGGCGAAAAATTGCCCGGAAAAAATGATCGAACTTTGTTTGAAAAAAATTGGACGAACTTGATGGTGCAGTCTGAGACGTCATCACAGGACATTTGTATTGAATAGAACACAACCTTGTGCACCATGTTGAGAGCATCCGTGTTGAAGGGCACCAGACAGCCATTGGCCAGAGCCTTCCACACTTCGTTCAGGGCCTGCAACGCCCCACAAAAGTCCCC
The DNA here is from genome assembly GCA_030574855.1 of Taiozyma rabaulensis. NCBI lineage: Eukaryota > Fungi > Ascomycota > Saccharomycetes > Phaffomycetales > Wickerhamomycetaceae > Taiozyma > Taiozyma rabaulensis. Next base: position 40,365 of record JAJMFP010000196.1, read on the forward strand.
ATTACAGATCTTCACCGAGACCTTCAGACAAGAATGGAAGAAGTCCAAGGAGTTGCAAGATGGGATCAAGGCTCTACAAGACGAGACTGGTAAGATCGGTGAGTCCGATGCTTACAAGAAGGCCCGTGAAGCTTACCAAAAGGCCCAAGAATCCTCAACCGTTGTTGGGAGAACCATCAAGGAAACTGGTGAAGTCATTGAAAAAGTCGCCGTCACTGCTTGGGATTCCAAGGCTGGTAAATACACCAGAAAGACCATCACTAGAACCGTCGAGAACGTGGATAAGGCCATTGATCCAGTGAGACAGACCAAGATATACAAAGATGTCTCTGAAACTTTCGATGATGGCTCATCATTGAGTTATGGTGGGTTTGCATCAAAGGAAGAAAGAAGATTAAGAAGAGAAAAAGAACTAGCTGCTGGTAAGAGACCAAAAGCTGTCAAGAGTAACGAAGAAGCCGGCTCCGCTTTAGTGGCCACTGATATCCAACCAACTGGTGAAGGTCTAGGTAAGAAGATTGAAACTTTAAAGACTCAAACCGCTGTTGGTCGTGCTATAAGTGATTTCAAATTGAAATATTGGGATGAATCTGAAAATCCATTGATTTCCACTTTGAGAACCATCACTGAGAAAGTCAGTGGTGTCTTTGCCGAAACTGAGACTGCTCAAGTTTACAAATTGTTCAAACAAATCGATCCAAACTTCAACAATGAGGACTTCACTAAACAACTAAGAGAATACATCATCCCAGAAGTCCTAGACGCCTACGTGAAAGGTGAAGAAGAAGTGTTGAAGACATGGTTTTCTGAAGCCCCATACAACGTTTACGCTGCCCAACAAAAGGCCTTCAGAGAGCGTGAACTATTCGCTGATGGTAAGATCCTAGATATCAGAGGTGTCGAAATCCTAAGTGCCAAACTATTACCATCCAACATTCCAGTGCTAGTTGTCGGTTGTAGAGCCCAAGAGATCCAATTATACAGAAAAGCCAAGACCGGTGAGATAGATGCTGGTTCTGAGGATAACATCCTCATGACTTCATATGCTCTGGTCTTGACTAGAATCCCAGAAGATGTTGATAACAAGGAAACCGAAGGTTGGAAAGTGTTGGAGTTCGCTAAGAGTGGGTCCAGACAGTTCACTTGAGTTATGAAAGGGGAAGGATATGTTTTAATGGCTTACGTCTTTTGTAAATAGTGTCAAAATTAGATCAATAATGATGTTTGATTATTGGAAAGGATAGTATGTAGTTCATTTCTTGAATTTGCGCTTTTTGAAAGCCTTGGGCGTTGGTTCATCATCAGAGTCACTCAATTGGAGGGTCTTGGATGTCAGTTTCCAAGTCTTTGTCTCTGCATCAGCAGTAGTCTGGGATTTAGAAGGTTTGGGTAGCACCGATTTAGTCTCATCGGTTGTCTCTTTATCAGTACTTTGAACATATTCAGAGGTACTTGGGGCAGATTTCTCCACAGTTTCCCACTGGCTAATATCAGCACTCTCCACTTTATTTTCCTCTTTCTGATCTTCTTTCTTCTCATCTGGCTTCTTCTTCACTATCTTCTTGAAGGGCACTTTCTCACCATTAGCGATCTTTGCCTCCCTTTCAGCTCTTTCCACATCTCTTTTCACTTCAGCTTCCTCTCTGTTCTTCTGATGTAGCTTCCAAATGGACTTCTGGATATTGCTCTTGTGTTTCTGGGAGTCATCATGATGCTTTCTCGCTAGCTTGTTATCATCGATGAACTGATATGGTTAGTACTTGTCTTGGTGGGTGTTTAAGGATGAGATACTCACAATTTCACAGGTTTTGCACCAGTATCTTGCCATGGTGTAATTATATTGGGTGCTAGTAATGTGGACCTCTCCAAAGACCGACTTGAGTGCACCAGTGGCGTTTTCTCAAACAGAACGTACCGTGCTTTAAACTCATCTCCAAGAGCCGATCAGCCTCGAAATCTCGAAAAAGAATTTCCAGAAACTATTGACAGTTTATAAGGCAAACCACTCACTACAAAACAACACAAAACACACGCTAGAGAATGGCCAAGAAGACACAGAAGGAGGCCAAGGGCCAATCACTGCTGTCCCGGATCGGGAACAATGCAAAACCTCAGAAGAAACAGCCTAAGAAGGAGACAAACCCGCTGCTCGCGAGACTAGACACGCCTAAACACGAACAAAAGAAGAAAGACACCAAGATCAACCCACTGTTGGCCGCTCTGACCAAAGGACAAGCGAAGACTAAGACACACAGCAAGGTAACGAAGAACACCAAACCTACAAAGACCCCATTGAGCACGCACAAGACCCAGCACAAGAGAATCGAACTGACCAAGGCCAAGGCACCACAGCAGCAGAAGACACAGAGACAGCTGAACAAGAGCCCATTGTTCCTCAAGATCAAGAACGCGTCCACGCCTGAGTTCCTGAAGATCAGCAACCTGGAGACGGGCACCACAGCCGAGGACCTGAGACGGGTGCTGGAGAGCATTGCACCGGTCAAGGTGGTGAAGGTGCACGAGACGGGCCACAACTGCGTGGGCGAGGTGATCTTCCACGACACCAAGGCCCTGAAGGAGGCGGCCAAACAGCTGCACGGGGCCATTGCGGACGGGCGTGTGCTGGAGGCCAAGATCACGAACGACTCTGTCACGGGGATTAACGTGAAATGAGTGTATTTTTACCGGTGCAGTACAAATTACTGACAATGCATTACTGCTTTGGGATAGCAACCGAAGCAAAACGTGGAATAGTATAAAAGCCGTAGTACTTCCCCAAATCATTTGCCCCTGATCTCGCTCTCTACAGCCACTAAAGCACACTAAAGCACCCGCTAAACCACAATGGCCAAAGCTAACAGAATCCTCGCCACCCTGTCCCTGGCCCTGGCCCTCTACGCCAACCTGAGATACGCCGTGGGAAGAGCCCCCGTCGAGAAGAACCCAGAGGACGACCCCTTCTACAGGATGGGCTTCACCCCCTTCACCGCCAACATCCTGCTGCTGCTGGTGTACTGGGGCTTCCTCCACCTGCTGCAACTGTCCTTCGTGGCCCAGTACTTCTTCCCGGAGAGCACCTCCTCCACGGACAGAGGCGTCATTGGCTCCATCCTGGGCGCCGTCGACCAGGCTGCCCGCCTGAAGGTGGCCGACGCCGTGGGCTCCTACTTCACGCTGTTCAACTTGCTCCAGTTCGCATGGACCCTGCTGTTCGCACACGGCCACTACATCCTCGCTGAGCTGGTTGTCATTGTCAACTTCTTCAACATTTTGGCTCTATACAACACCCAGAAGACGTATGACATCAAGAACTTTGCCAACTACTTCCTGATCCACCTGCCAGTCACCGCCTTGCCATTCAGTTGGTTGTTGTACGTCATCTTCTGGAACGGTGCCGTTGTTGTCGGCTCCAACTCACTGGCCGCTCGTATCGTTGCCAACGTCTTCATCTGGGACTTCTTGCTGGTTCCTGGCTTCAACTTGGTCATCTACCGTGACTGGGCCATTGGTCTATCCTCGGCTGTGCTGGTCTTAGCCCTGGCCCTGGGCCAGTTCTTCACCAAGTTCTTTGCCCTGCAATGGATCTTTGCCTTCATCATCTCTGGTTTGCTGTTCTTGAGCTCTGTTGCCGTCCTGGCTGGCAACTTGAAGAACGAGAGCTCTGCTGCCTCCGATGCCGAGAACGCTCCTTTGATCAACAACTGATCGAGCTATACCACATACTTTTTTTATTTTTGTATAAATGACAAAATACCTATGATTGACGATGTTGAAGAGCTTACCGTAGACCTTAGGCCTTCTATGACTTTTCACACGGTTTGACCATCTTTTCAATGTATTCCTGTCTCAACTGCTCCTTGGGAACACCGTTGGCAATGGACAGGTACTGGAACAGACCCGGGTGTGCCAGGGCAGAGTGGTAGCTATCCTTGAAGACGTTTTCCATCCATTCTTGCTTCGTTGTGTCTGCGTCTCCCAGCCCGAGATGGCGCGCTTTCAGTTGGTCGTACACCTGCTGCTCTCTGACTTTATCGGCCTGTGGTGGCTGTTAGTAGCTGTTTTGGCAGAGATAGAGGATTCAAACTCACCATTTCCCTTTGTTATTGTCGGTTTTGCCACTATGTACTCAATTTACTGTGTCGTTGTTGATGTCTGTTTTTCCCAGTTGAAAATTTAGAAAAAAATCCAAAGGCGCCAAATCGTCAACCATCAACAAACGACCACAAACACCACCAATCCCCAGCACAGGCCATGTCTGACCCTGCCAAAGACCACGATCCGGCCGCTGCGGAGTCCACAACTGCCCGCGGCACCGAGTCCCCCGTTGCAACTGGCGCAAACGGTGCAGAAACAACCAAACCAGAGACTGCTGAAGGTGACAAGGACGTTGAAATGGCTGATGCTGAAGAGACCACAGAAGAGCCAGTGGACAGCCGATTGGCGTTGCTACAGAGTGTGAACGCCGAGTTTGACGCTTTCCCTTGGAAACAGTTCACAGATGAAGGTATCAAAGACATTACGACGCTGGTGGACGAGTTCATTCTGCGTCTGGATAACGAACCTGCCTTCTTCGATGATATCTTCTACGAGGCCATCTACACCGTGAAGTACCACCCTGATAGGGTATCTGTCGCAGACGTTGCCTCTGTGCTGAACAAGATCCTGGAGATCCCTAAACCAGAGCCTTACTACTTGAAGTTCATCTCCATCTTCAACACGTTCGAAATTGACGACAATCTAAGAGACCTAATAAAGAAGTTCACAAAGCTTCCTTCCATTGACCTGTTGAAATACTTGGGTGACGAGATTGTGTTGAAACAAATGAATATCTTTAAAGACTCGATGAAGACGTCATACATCTTCCAACTCATTGAACAACGCCGTTACTTCTTGTTAAATGAAGCTAATGAAGGTTATGCCAAAGTGATCGCACTATTCAACGAGGTGTTGGTCGCTGATGATTCCCATTTCCAAGTGAAGTATTTGGTGAGATCAATTGAAAGAATCATGGGTCATTTCTCACTAGACACCGTGAGAACATTAGATTTGATCATTGACATTGCTTCAAATTCCATCACAAGAAACTACAGATTCGTTCTAGAGTACTTCAAGAACTCACAATGGTGGCCAAATACCCCTGGTGACATCTCAAGCTTGGAATCTTTGAATAAAGGTGGTAATGAACTCGCTGCTAAGTTGATTGGTAAGAAACTAAGAGAATCTGTTGAACAGGAAAGAGAGAGTAAAGAGACTTTGAAGAATTTTGTCGCTATGCTTCTCAAAGAAGGTTTTATCTCATTTGCATCACTATACCAGTACTTGGGTCCTGATGAAGATACCATGGAGAAATTGAAAGAAGAAACAGAAAAGGAGATTGAAGATGAGATTTTCAAAGCTTCTGCTAATGCCCTTGCACTGAGTGGTCCATTGGCTGATGATGACGAAGAAGAAGAATCTAGTGGTGGTAATTCAAGACCTGCATCAAAGAAAGAAGTCACAAAGAAGAGCAATGCTGAAGTGAAACAGTTGAACCAAAAGTTCGCCTTTTTGAAGGCCTTCTTGGCTAATGGCTTATACTATCCTGCATTATACATTTTGAACATTTATCCATTCTTGGCCCATGTTGATAGAGATGTTTCCACACTACTGGTAAGACTGTTCAACGTGATTATCGAACCATTGAAAGAGAAATTTGTTGTGTTGAGTCCAGAGGATCTAGCCGAATTGAAAACCGAGGCAAAGATAGCATTCAGCAGAAGCAAGACCGGAAGTGATGAAGTTGCATTTGATAATTACACTTACGTTGAATCAGAAGCTGTTAATCCTTACAAACAGAATAACAAAAAGTACATTTTCACCTATTTTTACAGAGAATGGACAGACAAACTTCCAAAAGTCTCAAATTATGAAGAGTTGATCCGTATTTGCAATGAGTTCTTAGTGTTTATTGGTCCTAAGTTTGCTCAAGACTTGACTTTGATCACTTATCTATCCAAATTCGGTGTTGATGACTTGGAATCTTCTCAAGGCTCTGCTGATTATGATGAGAAGTTGAACGAATGGTTCCTATTCTACAGAAAGTTCATCCTTCCTGGTTCCACTTACATCACAGACAATTCAATTACCATCAGTGACATTTACAGATTGTTAGAAAAGTTCCCATTGGACTGGAGATACAACTTGTATGGTGATCTGTATACCAACATTTCCAAGAGAGATCAATTTGTGAGATTGAACTATTCCAAGGCTGAAAAGCAGACCAAAGATGTGTTGAAGAGAATCACCACTGAGAATGTTAGTCCTATGATGAGAAGACTTGCCAAGATCACATTCTCAAATCCACTACCTGCCTTCTTTGTCATTGTGTCACAAGTTGAGAGTTATGATAACTTGACTACTTTGATTGTTGATGCTGCTCGTTATTTCACTGACTATGCATGGGATGTGTTACCATTTGTGCTATTGATCAGATTGACTGATACCAAGAGAGTTGCTGTCCAATCTGATGGGTTGAATGATTCACCATGGTTACAATCATTAGCCACTTTCATTGCCAAATTAGCTAAACAATACGCCTCTTTCAATTTAGAGCCTATTTTGAACTACATTGTCAAAGACTTACACAAGAACAGTACTGTCGGGTTGAGTATCTTGAAAGAAGTTGTTAATCAGATGGGTGGTATCCAACAAAATTCTAATCTATCAATTGCTCAGATCAAATTATTGAATTCTTCAGAAAGTTTGCAAAAATTGGTTAGAAAAGTCATCTTGGACACCAGAGACAGTTCAAAGGTTTCTGGTCTAAGATTGTTGAATACATTGATCAAGAATAAACAATTGAGTGAGGTGTTTGTGTTGTTATCGGATTTCCACAAAAATTTGATTGAGAAGAGTACAGAGAATGGTCACTACAAAGTGTTGTCTAGTCAGAACGATGAGATTTCATCTGTGTTACATACATTCATTGCATTGGTCACTTTCTTCCTAAAGGATGACAAGGAGAAGTTTGTTGACAACGTTGTTGGTGTTCAAAGTTTGATCAGTGATTATCAAGTTGACTTAGCATGGGCTTTTGAAATCTGGAGAGGTCAGTTAGAGATTGTTGATGAATCATTGTACGAATTGGAGATCAGAGATGTTGATTTCACTGACTTGAAAAAGAACTTGTTTGTTGATTTCTGGAAATTGAGTCTGTATGATATCAATTACAGTGATGCTGCTTATGATGCTGAACGCAAGAAACTAGAGAACTCATCAACTTCCATTGAAGAACAGTTGGCCAATTTGAGAGGTCAAAGACAATTCCCTGAAGTCATTGCTGAAAAGGGCAAATTGACAAAACAATTGGAATACAACAAACAAACATTAGAAGCTATCGCTGTTGATCAAGTTATTCACAAGGAACATGATGCTAAGGTGAAAGAATTCTTGGAAGCTGCTCAGACTAAATGGTTTGAAGGTGATTATGGTGTTGAGAAATTACAATCATTCATTCAAAACTGTGCCATTCCAAGAGCTGTCCATTCTGAATCGGATGCTGTCTTTGCTGCTTCATTCATTGGTCAAATCTTCCCTGTTGGGATTAGTGAAAGAGTGTTTGACATCTTCTTTGAATCAGATATCTTGGATACGTTGCTATACACTTTGACCCCATTAGAAGCTGAAAACTTGGGTCTATTTGTCGCTGAGATCTTCACTCACAATGAATCCATCAGAAAAGCAGAATCAGCTCCAGTCGAGTACAAGAAATCAATCCTAAGATGGCATTCAAAGACTCTTGAGAGCATCAAGGCTAACATTGAAAGTGAGAACTACATGTCTAGAAGAAACACGTTCACATTTCTGAAGAACTTGATTGGTGTTTATCCAGTTGTTGAAGATCACGGTGAAGTTATCATTGAAAACATCAAGAGGGTTTCTAGCAATGAACAAAGACAAGATTTGAAATTGGCTTCAGATGCCATCTTGGCCCATATCACTTCACATTCAAAATCTTGGATCCACCTATGGGACTTTGCTGAATTTGAAGAAGAAGAGAAGAAAGAACTAGAACAGAAGAGAGCTGAACTGGTGAAAGAAAGAGAAGAGATTGCTGCTGAAGCTAAACGTCTTGCCCTGCTGAAGGCTAGAGAAGAGGCTCGTATCAGAGAAGAAGCTCGTGCTAAAGCCAAAGAAGAAGAACGTCAAAAGCGTGAAGAAGAAGAGAGATTAGCAAGAGAAGCTAGAGAAGCTGAACAGAAAGAGAGAGAAGAAAGAGAAGCTGAAGAAAAAGCTAAAGCTAAGAAAGAAAGTGAAACTAAGGGTAAAGGCAAAGGTAAAGCTAAAGCTGAGGTGAAAGAGGAAGATGAAGAGGAAATACTAGAAGAGGAAGATGAAGAAGAAGAAGAAGAAGAAGTTCTGGAAGAAGAAGATGAAGAAGAGGAAGAGAGAAAAGAACCTGTGAAACAAGAAGCCAAAGCCAAGAAAGAACAACCATCAGATGAGAAGATTGACACCTATTTCCCTGACTCAAAGAGAGATGATAAACCACCAGCAAGAGGTAGATTCAAAGACGTCACTGCTTCAATCAAGTCAGATAGATTACAGAAAGCTAAAGATGATCCTCTAGGTCACTTCAAAGAGATTTCATATGCTATCAGAGATGGTCAATTGGAGAGATTATATGCTGCTATAATTGATCCTGATGTTGTCAGCCAGTTGAAAGAACTTGGGAGAGACGGCGGTAATAAAGCTGCTGGTATCATCGAAGATTATGCCTTCAAGACTTGTGGTCAAAGTACATCACTCACCAAATTCAAAATGGCATTGAGAGACATAAAATACAAGTTGGGTGATTTGCTAGAGACTCAGAAACCTAGACTTCCAAGTGGTCCATCTGGTGGTCGTGGTAAGAAGGAAAGAACTCCATTGCCTCCTCAGAGTGAAGTTGGTGGTTATCAACAAAGTAAGAGCACCAAATGGAACATGGATTCAAGAACTTACAACCCAAGTGACAGATCATCTTACAATTCAAGTCCAGCTCCAAGCAGACAATACAATCAAAACTCATACCGCCAGCCATCTGATGGTCCTCGTTCTGGCTACCGTGGTGACCGTGGTGATCGTGGTGACCGCCGTGATCGTGACCGTGACCGTGACTCCAAACCTCCTCCACCTCCACCACCACCTTCTGTTCCACCTCCACCTCCATCTAATGCCCGTGGTGGCCGTGATCGTGACAGTCATAAGAGAAATGGTCGTGACAACTACTCCAATTCTAGTTATGAGAACAAGAGGCAAAGAAGATGAATGATTAATGCATATTTTGGTTATAATACTCGAGTGTAGCTTGGTACGTTGACCATTGTACATGTTGGTTTTTAATATTTATCTTGCAGTTCAAATATTCCGATACTCTGTCGGAATAATCACAACCACAAATTTTGGCAAAACCACATTTCTGACTTCGAACTTCACAGCTCGATTGATCGAAATTTGAAAGAGTCTGTTTTCGACACGAATCTTGGAAAAGTGGGTTTCCGCATCTGAAGTCGTTTTTGTGTCACTTCACTTTTTGTTCTAAATTTAGCTACGACCACAAAGTCCACAAAGTCCACAAAAATGTGGGTTACCGTGGTTACTTAAATTGACACAATTTCCAGAACTTCGCCAACACCAGTGACAAGCTGAGAAGTACTGGAGATGACTTGTGGTTGTGAGTTTCTGATACGGCACCATCTGGATGTGTTTCAAGTGTGGCGTTGGGTACCGGGTATAGTTTTGCAATAGACACTTCTTGGGCTCATTCGTCAGATAGTTGATACGCTAGGGTCCCACGATAAAGAACTACGGTCCAGCAGCACACTCTAGATGGTATTCCAGTGGGATTGGGCTCAGTGATAGTTTTGGAATAGAGACATACTGAGTCTTCAGAATCACACAATATGGATGCCAAAATCAGAAACCTGAGATGAGCTTGTCTGGCACCCATCTGATCGGGAAGTCCAGTGGGAAGCCAAGCTTCAGGTATAGTGTTGAGATAGACACTTCCTGATCTTGATAAATCCCACAAAGGCTGCCAAGATCTCCCAAAAGAAAGATCTGGCACCCATCAGATGGTTTGTCTTTGTGGTGGTGGGGCTTCAAGGAAGGTGTTGAGATAGACATCTCTTGGGCCCTAGCCTCCATAGAAAGGATGCTGGACTTTCTCACTAAAAGCTGCTGATATATAGGTGGTGACACGGTTGGTGATTCTCCAATGCTGGTGCTCAATGGTGGTGCGCTACAAGGGTGGTGCTGAAATAGATGCCTCTTGAGCCTTACCGCCTTAAAATGGGCACCAATATTGAGATCACGGTAGGGTATAGAGGTGGTTCATTTGGCACTATGGAATAGTGCGTTTACACTGTGGTGGGCATACAGCGTGGTGCTTCTTGATTAAGTGCTACAGCTTGTGCTTGCACCACAGTTGGAACATATAAAGACTGAAAATACACGAAGGCACCGGCGTGTCCAATTTTTTCAAACTTATTTGACACTCTGAGTGCTTCAACATAGGATATAGCAGACTCACTCGTTCAGCAAACTAGTCAAATCATGGTCAGGTTCTTGTCGTTGTAAATTCAGAGCTCCGTCAAGTTTTCAACTCTCCGCTAATTTATGTGTCGGCTATGCATGTCAGCTATGTGACAAAAAAAATTGACCAAATCTATAAATACAAGTCATCTCCGGGAAACCATTAAAGAAAAACAAAACTCCCACACACAGAGACCCCAATGACAAAGCAGATATCTCAGGAGACTACAGACACTTTTGACCTGGCGAAGGGCATCCTGGTGGTTGATCCAATTGAGGCCAGAGGTGTCAGGGTACGAAACAAAACAACATCAAAGATATACCTTCTGTTCCAAATTGGCACACGAGTGCTCAGATCACACAGGATACCCACAAACACGACTCTGTATACATGGAAAGAGGACTCACAGTGCCGGTTTGAGATCAGTCCGGGTGTCACTCCTGTGTTGACAGTGTATTTGATGCAGGATACCAAACCGGTGCCCACTGTTGTCGGACAAGGTGAATTGAACTTGGTTGATGTGTTTTACCAGAGTAAGGCCGACAGTTGGGTTAAACTGAACACATTGGGGCAGATCAACTTAGAGTTGACGTTCTATGCTGTTGCTCCCCTTGTTCCGAGAAAGATTGATGAACCCATCGTGGCTGAGCAGATCATTAAGCCAGTGGATAAGCTAAAGACCAAGACCAGTGAAAGTACACAGAAGTTGATATCTGCCGTTGATCTGGTGTTTGATGACAACAAAGTTGAGAAGAGCCGTCTGAGGAAGCTGGCAAAGAAGGTCAAGAGACGTTATAGAGAGTCGGTGAAGGAGAATTACGAATATCAAGACACAAATCATGTTAGAAAACCAAGTGTTCAAAGCCTGGTATTGGAAGTTGAATCCAGTTCTGAAGAGAAGAAATTGCCACCGCCTCCACCTCCAAAGGACCAAACTGAGATGTTGCTGTCCAAGAATGCCATTGATTTGAAACCATCGCCAAGTTTTGAGTTTGATGAGTTCTCCATCCAAGACCTGGATATTGAAAGTCTTCCCTTTTCAGCTAATGCCATTGGTGGTGATAACTTCAAAGTCCAATTAAAGAAGGCTAAACAGAAGGAGATTCAAGAGAGAACTAAATTGGACTACCAATCCCTTTCGCCAGAGGCATATTTCTTCATTGATAGATTACAAAAGGGCATGTTACAACCTGGTGATTTTTACATTGAGGGCGGTGTTTCTGAATACAGAGGCGATGGGACCTGGACTAAAGGGTGTCTGAGGGACTCATTAAGGACTGATGGACCATCTCCAAAGTTGCCACCGAAAATTCCAGTGGGTATGAGAGAGGAAGAGTATTTTGTTACGAATAGAGATGACTGCATTGAATACTTCAAAAAAAACACATAACACCGCTATGAGACTTGAGGAAAGCCCGACGTGATCCACTTAAGACCTAAATATAGGATGATATTTGCTGACACATAGCCGTAGAGGCCGTTGTTATAGTGCCTGGAGTGGCAAGACCACTGACTTGACGCCATTCGAGCTGGAGATCAGAGCGAATATAGACTAATACTACAATCAATTATTTATCATGGACAGCTAGTACCTTAATTAGCCTAATTATGAGTCTGTGGTCGACTCAAGCATCAGCTTAACCTCCTTCAACTCTTTGCTCTTGAGAGAATTCCATGTTTCAATGGTCATGTTAGAATTTTTGGTGTAGCTTCTATCAAAATCAATCAACTTGAACCCACGAATCTGGTCATCAATGTCCTTATAGACCAAAACATTTCTCAAAGCTGGGTCATTGTGTATAACACCACATACGTCATGCAAGACTTTGAACATTTCAACAATTTCTTGCTTCTCTTCTGGTTTCAACTTTTCCACCACCTCTTCTGTCAATGAATTCACCTCTGTAGCACAGTTGGGAATATTGTCATTGAACAGGATAAATGCACTAGAGCCAGGGGAAGCTAATGTAGCATATTCACCCTGAGCAACAGACACATCGGACACAAACCCATAGCTGATAACATCAAGAAACATCTCTTTGAATTTGTATTTGTTGACTCTGCGTGAATTGTTATCAGAACTGGACAAAGCAGGGTTCTCCAATGAATCTTTGATCTTTCTGTAGATTTCGATTTCATGCTGGACCTCATCAACGTATTTCTGAAATGTATGATTCTTCAAACTTTCCAGAAGTGCTGACAGTTCTCTTGAACTTTGTGGCGTTGTTAGTTTGAGATCTCTTTGGAACTCCCAAATCATTGGTGGATCATGATAATGATTGAACCCATAAAGTGAGACTTCTGTAGTAGATAACTGATTCAACAATTCACGAAGTCTTGGATCACTGAATAGTGGTGATTTCATCTTTATCGTACTGTATGTAGACCAATGGTGTTCTTTGCTTAGTGATATGAAATTTGGATAGAAACCTTGGAATTTTGTTGTCAAATCGGAAAAGACGTATGAACCACCTTCTTCAGATGGCAGCACCCTGATCTTTCTACTGAAGAATGGGAATGTCTCTTGGAAATTGACCTTTGGAACATACTGTGGGACCTCGGGGAAATGTTCATTTGTGGAAGTGTTGGTTGAGGCTGAAGGTGTGGGAAATATGTCTTTACTATCAATTTGGGTGGTTAATGGAGGTGAATCAGTCACAAATTCAATAGCAACTGGGACTGAGCTTTGATGAGTCATTTCATTCAGCTCATCAACCTCATCATCATAATCATCGTGATCTTGCTGATCATCTTCTTGTTCATGATCGACATCGTGATCTTGTTCATCTTCTTGTTTTCCATCATCAACATCGGGATCTTGCTCATCTGCTTCTTGTTCATCACCCATTTCAACGTCAGAATCTTGATCTTCATCTGCCTTTCGTCTTTGATACGATGCAAATTTTTGAAACCAATGTGGTGGTGACTGATTTACCGATCCAGTGAACAGGAAGTATAAGTGATACAACCTAGGCTTTGAATTGACACCAAGATTTTGAACCAAGCCAATTTTCAGAACTGGTTTACCTATACCATCATCAAAATCAACAATTTCAATGAATAAACTTCTTTCATAATCTGATAGTATTGCTCTATCGCAGGAAATCCAAAGAAGTTGTTGAGCTAATTTGGATACAGCAACTTTGTAGTCTCTGATGACGGTGGTCCTTTTGTGAAAAAACGCATCAACTTTATGGTGTGCAAGTTCAACATCTTGACAGCATTGGCAATCTCTTAGTCCTGTAGTCTCACTCCAATATTCCAACCAAGTTTTCTGTGTTTCTTTGACAATGTTTTCAAAACGGAAACGGAAATATTTGCAATTCTCAAACGTATTAGGACCCAAATCATCCATGATCAACTGATGAAGACGAAGAATGTTGGTATTCTTATGCTTCATCTCAATGAGTCCACAAGGCCCAAACACAAGACCTTTGCTGGAGATAGTCTTCAAGGTTGGAATGAGCTCGGAAAGCTTTACTATGCTTTTGAAGCAGAAGCTATAGTGAAGATCAGGAATCGTGTCAAGCAAGCACACCTTGTTGAACCTTTTTTGATCGAATTTTGACACCCCAATATCATTCTTAGCTGTTTCAAGAAGTATGTTCTTTAATTCTTGAAGCTTGTCTGTGGAAAGTGATGTACCATAACCTGCGATGGATTGGAATTTATCACTATCACCATTTGACTCCTTGAATTGATCCAAGGCAGATTTTAGAGCATTCAATTTATGTGGACTACCTGAGTTTCCTTCTATTCCACCCAAAACCAACAAGGATTCAATGAAGTTGATCAATTTGTGTAGTTTCCAATGATTGGAATCAAATTTGTGTTGCACGATGAAAGTAATAATTGGATCAAGAATTTGCTGCTGGAACAAGCCTTCTGCTTCTGCTTCGGTGGTACAAACTGGTGGGTTTAGGCCCCGGTCTCGTGGTTCTAGTAGCTCGTCTTCAACATAAGACCTTCCTTCACGTTTCGGCTTGAACATGAATTCTTCACCATCTCGTAGGATATACCTCTCTTCAATCTCTGCCTCTGTGAGCAATTTGATATCTGCATTTGATGACATGTAGTTTGTGTCTTGTGCAACTCTTATTCTCAACTCGTTGTAGTTCACAACGATTGGTTTATTGTCAGCTGGGTTGATGAAAACAATCTTGACTAGTGTTTTTAGAGGTTTGGCAAGGTCTGGAGTTGAGGTAAGCCTCTGAGGGTCAGATGAACCTTCCACTTTGAACTTTGGTTTGAACACAGGCGGTAGCAAAAGACCAGCTCCTAGGTCTAGAGTGGGATCAGCCTCAGCGGCATCCTTTAGCGCCTTCAGCACCTTCTCTTCTTCCTCAGAGGGGGATGTTGGGGTCCTGTTGTATTCATCAAAGGTAACGCCCCTCAAGGGATCCGGGCACTTCTCTTGGAGATGTCTGAGGTCAAAGGGAATCATCAGTTCGTGTTTGATTTGAGTGCAAAAGCCCTGTAGACTGTTTGTATTGTTGCGTTATTTTTCTCAGTTTTTGTTTTGTGTATCAACTGATTACATAACCATGTGGAGACGCGAAGAAATCTAGATTTGATGATCTGATGTAAACAAAGTGACAAGTTGTTTCAAAACCGCAGGCAAAACCGGGAAAAGCTCACGCAAATGGCAGATAACGACACCATTCTACTCAACCAGCCTATTGTGCTCGACAATGTGAGTATTGTGCTTTTGGAACCGAGTTTTTCCACCGATAATTTACTAACATTTTCTAGGGTTCTGGGACCATCAAAGCTGGTTTTGCAGGGGAAGAGAAACCAAAGACGTATGCTCCCTCAATGTGAGTATTTAACAGTCTGGGACTACCACATGAGACTGGTATACTAATGTATTGATAGGATTGGCTGGCCCAAATACTCAAAAGTGATGGCTGGTGCCCTTGAGGGCGATACATTCATAGGAAACAAAGCACAGGAAAACAGAGGGCTTCTAAGGCTAAGGTATCCGATTGAGCACGGGATAGTACAGAATTGGGATGACATTGAAAAGATCTGGTCGTCTGTTTTCCAAAACGATCTAAGGACAAACATCGAGGATCATCCTATCTTACTCACGGAGGCCCCATTGAATCCAAAGAGACATCGTGAACAATGTGCCCAGATCTTCTTCGAAACGTTCAATTGTCCGGCTCTATACCTTTCCATACAGGCCATCTTGGCTTTGTATGCATCTGGGAGAACCACTGGTGTTGTTATTGACTCAGGTGACGGTGTCAGTCATGTTGTCCCTGTCTATGATGGGTTTTCACTGCCTACTGCCATCAAGAGAATCGATGTGGCCGGTAGAGATGTCACTGAACAATTGCAATTACTATTAAGAAAGAACGGCGTGCTGTTGGATACAAGTGCTGAGAAGGAGATAGTACGTGATATCAAGGAGAAGCACTGCTTTGTGTCCCAGGACCCACAAAAAGATGAGAATGACTGGAGTTCATATTCTTTCAACTTTGACAACAATAAAGATGATCTAAATAATAGAGTGGAGACTTATAAATTACCAGATGGGAAGAAGATCGAATTAGGTGCTGAAAGATTCCGTGCTAGTGAGATCCTATTCCAACCAGAGATAATAGGCTCAGAATTCCAAGGGATCCATGAATTGATCTATGATTCTTTACAGAAAGTGGATTTGGATCTAAGAAGCTCCCTGTATCAAAGCATAGTGTTGAGTGGTGGTAGTACGTTGTTCAAAGGGTATGGTGATAGATTGATCAATGAGTTGAAATTGCTAACGCCAAAGGGCACCAAGATCAAGATCTTTGCACCACCAGAGAGAAAATACAGTACATGGATCGGTGGTTCCATCCTTGCAGGTCTAAGCACGTTCAAGAAGATGTGGGTCTCCAAGGCTGAATGGGAGGAAAACCCAGAGATCATACATACAAAGTGTCTATAATCAGGTTGAAAAAATGCATTTTGCTTTAAAACTAATGTTATGCGCTAAAAATTAATGACTTGTCAACGGTCGATACAAGATCTAAATACAGTAGTATCTGTCACCGAAGTCACCTAAACCTGGGTCGATACGTTTCTTTTCATCCAATTGAGGATCAATACCACCGGTGATGATCTTGATGTCTGGGAATTTGGAGTGATAGTTGGCGATACCTTCTGGGGCAGCCAACAAGTTCAAGAAGAAGATTCTTTCTGGCTTCACACCTCTGGAGATCAAGACTTCAGTGGCCAACATGGCGGAACCACCAGTGGCTAACATTGGGTCCAATAAGAAGACATAACGATCGGAGATGTCTTCAGGTAGTTTCTCGTAGAATAGTTTAGGCAAGGCGGTCTCTTCATCTCTTTGGATCAAGATCTTACCGATTCTGACGGATCTGCAACAGTCTCTTAGACCTTGTTCCATACTTTCACCGGCTCTGACGATGGAGACACCACAGATCTTACCAAGGAAGCTAACACCTTCATAAGTGGCATCCAATGGGGTGATGACCTCTGATTTCTCAACTGGCAATTGATCAAGACCCTTTTCGACTAGCAGACGGATGATACGGTCGGAGTAGAAGACGAAATCGGAACGATGGGTGTTCTTGTTTCTGATGATGGAGTATAGACCTAACAGTTGGTTAGTCTGTGGTAGTAGAAGGACGTTCTTTGGGACTTCTGGAGCGGACATTGTGTGAAGATGCAGGGTATGGATTGGTAGTTATGAGACCAGGAGTGTTCTGTGAGTGGATCTTTATAAGTACAAGAGCTATCAGTGGTTTCTAACCTTTGTGGCACCGATTTCCCCTACAAAGAGATAATCGTAATCATGAGATGAGCTCTGATAAAATTTATTTTATCTCCAACGGAAATTCGCGGAAATCTGCGAATAAAAAATAAAAAAGAAACGACTCGCCGGAGATTGGGTGGTGTCCGGGTGTTTCTGTTGGGTCTCAAATTGCTGTGGTAACCAACCTAGTATAAAGAGGTACCTACAAGGAAAGAGTATTGTATAAGGGCTCAAAAGGGCCATGTTGTATTGTACAGAGATGTCAATAGACACGTATAGATGTAGGTGAGAGACTGTGATGGGGCCTTTTAGTCGGATGGGTAGAAACACATGTGAAGCCATTCAATGGTTTTTCATTATCAGGTCTTTGGTTGATATAGTGATGGTGTTAGTCGGTGTTTTGCTGAAGTGGGGTTGTAAGGAAAAGGGTTAATTAGATTTGTTCAGGTTCTTGTTGGATGAATGGGTTCTCAATCTCTTCACTACCATCCACTGGGGCAATTGTTAATAGTAGAGTACCTCTGACAACCACTAGACCTAATTCTCTGGTCTTGTCACTTAGGATGCTTTCATCAGTTGGGTCTGTTTCTTGCGTTAGTAATGGTTCGTCTGGTGTATATATGGAGGAAATTATAAGGGTGGACATACCTCTTAGGGTCTCGACTGATTCATCAAGGACCAAGTTCATCAATTGATCGTAACCTTTCAAAAAACCGGTGACTAAAGATGATTGTTAGTGATGTGTTCTGTATTGTTTTGATATTTGTGGAAAGAAGAACATACCTTGTCTACCATTGGTGAATTTCACACGGACTTTTAGATCTTTGTATTTGGCAAGTTCCAGTAGGACGTCTTTCTTTGGATGCTCAAATTTATCCTTTTGGTTGTTGTTTCTCTTCTTGTTTTGCTGTTCTTTCTACTGGAGTGTTAGTGACTGTTGGTAATGAGAAGCTGAAGTTTGATGATCACATACCTTGTCAGACATCGTTGTGTAATTATTGTTCTCTCGATGTTCTTTCAGCCAAAGCTCCATTTTTATGTACTCTTTCACTTTGGAAAGTGTTGATGGGCAAAAAAACCGGGTAAGGAAAAATGGCATCAAATTTCGCTTTGGCAAAACATTGCCATCAAAAGACGTGTTTCTGGTGGTTTAAACCGTATCAAACCGTTCAATTCGACCACTGGGGCATTCGGAAGTCATGTCGGATATCGAAGTTCACGTCACGTCCAGTTTGACCAATTCAGAGAGAAGAATTTCCACAAATTGGAGCTTGACACACTTGAAGCAGAGACTAGAGACCATCACGGGGATTCCACCACAAGATCAGCAGTTATTGCTCTTCCCAACGAACATATCCACTGACAGCACGGAGATCACCACATCACAGAGCGAGGACCATGTCACTTTACAACAGTTGAACATCACTGCAGCTTCGAGAATCCATGTCAATGATACGAGACCTGTGTCCGATCTGAAGGATCTGGAGGATGATTCCAACACCGAGACATTCCAATTAGCAGAAGAGGACTATGAAAAGAGAACAGATTCGGTGAGAAGGTGGAAACAGGAGAATCAATTAGGTCGTTTTGATCCAAAGTTCGAGGCTAAGAAACAAGAGACCAAACAGCTGAACGAACAGAAGGCCACAGAGCTCACAGTGGGGTCCAGATTCAGAACAGTGAAGGATTCTAACGGCGAGAGACGCGGTGTGATCAAGTACGTGGGGAAAGTGATGCCTATCGACAACAAGGAGCAAACATGGGTCGGTGTTGAATTCGATGAGCCAGTTGGTAAGAACGATGGCTCCATCAAAGGCGAGAGATATTTCCAGACAAGGCCAAACTACGGTGGGTTCCTGAAACCGGTGCAGATCGAACAGGGCGATTTCCCCGAGAAGGACCTCTTTGACAGCGACGACGACGAAATATAAGCAGTTAGAGTGGCGTTTATATACGTGCACCCGCTTGTAAGCTCTCTTTATTGTTCGCGAAAATTGCCGTTTTCGTCGGCCGTTGATCTGAGACGTTGGGAAATGGTAAAAATGGAACCGAAGCTCAGTTGAGAAGCGTGGGAGTTTTACTTGTTTTGAGAGAACTTTGAGAGCAGCGACCCGGGTTTGCTTCTGTTTTAGGTCACTGATCATACACACGTATCCTACTTGTCAACTGAGTGCTTTGTCTGAGAGGAAATCCGTTTACTTAAAGCCCAACTCCATTCCTGTCAATCCCAATTACAAATCCATATACACTACAACAATGTCTAGCCAACTGATCGAGAGCATCAAGCCATACATCCCGGAGCAGCTGAGGGAGATCGACGCGCAGCACGCCATCAGACTGATCACCATCATTGGGGGCTACTACGTCTTCAGAACCGCCGCCAACAAGTTCCTGGCCAACAGACAGCTAAAGCAGCAGATCGCCCAGGACAGAGAACAGAAGGACGAGCAGAAGATGAAGGAGCTGATCGAGGACCCGAACGCCAAGAGCTCCGGTGCGGACGACGGCTCCTGGGGCTGGGGGAAGAAGACCAGAAGAAACGTCAAGAGACAGGAGAAGATTCTCCAGGAGCACTTGGAGAACTTGCAGGCCGGTGGTGTCGACGACGACAAGGACATCGAGGACCTGTTGGAGGACTAGAGCCGGAAGCACTGTGCAGGGAGATCTCCTGCCACCCGCTGTTTGTATAGAGAATTACACGGTGTTTTAATAGCCCACACTACTGGCATTTTCCCAATAACATAACGGCCATTTCTCGACCTCATCGCTATCACTTCTGCCATTAAACCACGGGCAAAACCACCACTTCGGATTTCAAAAAAAATTTCGAGACACATAAGCTCAACTAGTAGCAGAAACTACGTACTTTGCACAGCTAAAACACCAGTATGAGTTTCCGTGGTGGCAGAGGCGGCGGTGCCAGCGGCTTCCAGAGAAATCTTCCCTTCGGGCTGGACTACCAGGACGTGTCCACCGTGAGAGACGGCGAGAAACCAGTATGTTTTGCATGATGTGTTTGGTTTTGAAGTTTTCATTATACTAACTGTAACTGCTTTAGCAAATCCCACTTCCTGTGAATGGTGATGCCACAAAAAGAGAACAAGTCATAGCGAGCCACTTCATAAACTTTCAGACGACGATAAAGGACGGTCCGTTCTATACGGGGTCCAATTTGGATGATTCGAAAGTGAAGAATGAAGTCGATGAAGATGGGATCAATGATGGGTTAAAGAGATACTCTGACAGATACCTAAAGAAAAGAAAGATCGGTCCATCAATTGACGATCATCCATATGCTATTGAATTTTTCCCTCAGGAGTTGTATAAAGTCATGGGTGTCGATGATAAGAAGAAGAAAAAACTGCTAAGTTTGTCTAAATTGAAGAATTCGAAAGAGTTACTGGATAAGTTGAATAACGAAGATATCGGTGCCTCGATGCTTGAGAAACTTAAAGAGATGGCAGAGGATGAAGATGACAAAGAGGAGGAACCACAGCCCGAATTTGAGGAGAACCTGGATGATGAGTTTGAAGAAGATGACGATGATGACTATAACGCTGAGAAATATTTCGATGATGGTGAGGATTTCGGTGATGCCGATGACTACAACGAGGAAGCTGAGTTTTAATTAGTACCATATCATTCTGAAAAGTTTTAAGCGTCATTATAAATTATTGCATAGGAGATGTTTGTATAATAAGAAAACAGTACATAACGTTTGGTTTTTTTTGGGGGATATTATAAGTAGATTGATTATGAAAAGTCTATACTGTAAATCAATGAGGTGGTGGTAAAGGTGGTAAAGAGCTCTTGAATCTCGTTGGTGAACTCTTTGTCGAGCTTGTGGAACTCCCAAATGTATTTTGACCAACGAATGCTTCATAGGGCGTTGGTGCATGATGACTTTCGGCCAATTCATCATCACCATGGGATCTACCTCGGGTGTTCAAGATGTTTTGATCATGGACGTTGAATCTTTGGTCGGTTGTTGTCTTCACACCAATAGTGCTGGCGTCAAAGGGTAAGTTTGATAAATCTAATTTCTCTGGACTCGAAGAGTAACTGCCAGTTGGTGGCTTTCTTGTTGGACTTCTGGACCCAGATCTCGAGCTTCTTAGAGGTTCAATGACATTGTAAACTGAAGACTGGCCCATTGAACCCTGACTATGATGTGGTAATGGAGGTGGAATCGATTTGGACGAAGAGTTGGAGTTTCCCGAGAGATTTAGGCTCGAATGTGAAGGTAATGGAGGTGGTCTCTTGTCTGATGATCTCTCTGGTCTTTGGTTGTTTCTTGCCCAATCGGATTGCACTTGCCTCTCCAGTTCGTCAAAGTCATTAGAGGTGGATACACTCTGCGTTCTTTCTCCCTGTGAGGACTCCGCGGTGAATTTTCTCGAATTGGCCTTCATTTCATACGTCTTTGGCAATTGTCTAGTTGGATGTGATGGTGGTGGTAGTGGTTGTTGTGGAATGTGGCCTGGTGAGTATGAATGACCAAGGTCATGATGAACCGGTACAGGTTTGTGATGTTGGATGTGATGTTGTGGTGATTGATGATGATGGTTCTCAATAGGTGGCAGGTCCTTACTGATGTTGTTATGTGACGGCACATCTGGTAATGAATGGATTGACATAGTGGATCGACTGAAATCCTGGCTAAGCATTGGACGAAACGAATCCGAATGATAAAACCCACTCTGGCTTAACTGTGTTGCCTGGCTTCTATTTGGATCGTATGGAGGCTGTGGATTTCTCGGTAGTGGGGCTGGGATCCCACTAGCGTTGGACTCATCATCCACTGGCTCAGCAGCCTGACCCGGGATCGGTGGAAGGATTCTGGTCTTCTTCACTGGTGATGTACTGGCAAATGATTTCCTTGGTGATTGTGTGGCATTCACCGTGGATGGATAGAAGGTCATCTCTAAATACACCATCCCGGCTTCTCTATTGTTAGAAGTCAGTGGGAACCAGTTATCATACCCGTCTTTCACAGAGGAGTAGAATGCCGGCGTGACATCGATTTCAGCTTCAGCAACAAGCACGGGAGCCTTCTTTGTTTCATCCAGCACTGACAGCTTCAAGATCGGTTGGATTTCAGGGGACATATTAAACCGGAACTCTTCGTCCCAGCGTGGTGTCTGGCCACCTCTAATATCGGCCTTTGTCCTATCTGTGAGGTTGGATATTCTCAGAAGGCAGTATGGATTCTGCTTTTCCATCTTTCTCTTGTTAGGCAGGTCTTTACCTCTGCTCACAACGATGATCAGAGTCCCCGTATTTCCTCTGAACTGCGACATTTTCGTGCTGTTGGAAGTCCTGGAGAGTGTGTAGTGGGATCGATGGTCAAAAGTAGCGAAAACAGCACAGAAAACACGCTTTTGGTGGAATTGCAAGTGGCAATTTCAGTTACTTCGGTTAAATTCTTTTGACGTTATTTTTGGTTGATTTTTTCGTAAACAAACCGAAAGAGGAAATATTCGCGGACGATACATAGATACATAGACTAGAGCTGGAAATCATTAGATCTGAGTGTTATAGGATGCGTGTTCAGATAAGCAAGTGTTTAGTCGATGGTGGATGGCTGGAGTTGTGTGGAGGCAGCGGTGTTGAGCTGGCTGCCGATTTTGGAGGAGAAATCCGAGTTCTTTAGCGGTCTCACTTCGACTTTATCCTCGGTAATTCTCTTACCTTCTTTGAAGTTGTTTCTGATATATTCTCTCATGGCGTTCATGGCAGCATCACGGCATAGCTCTTTCAAGTCTGAACCACTTAAGCCTGCTGTAGCGTCCACTAGTCTTTCCAGGCTGAAGTCCTTATCCAAAGGTGAATCCTTTAGCAATATGCTCAAGATACGTTCACGCTGTTCTCTCTTTGGCAAGCTCACGGCAAATCTCTTTGGCATACGTCTTAGGAAGGCAGAGTCAATGTCGTTGGGTCTGTTTGTAGCACCTAACACCAAGATACGTCCACTGGAGGTCAACCCGTCCCATAGTGTCATGAACTCGGCTTTTAACATCGCAGTGACTTCATGATCCATCGACTGTCTCTCTCTTAAGAACGAGTCAATTTCATCAATGAAGATAATGCAAGGTTGCAGCTTCTCAGCTAGTGAGAATATGGCATCGACCATCTTGTTCGACTCACCGTAGTACTTGTCCATGACTTGTGACATTCTGATGGAGATGAAGTTGGCACCACTCTCTTTCGCTAGTGCCTTGGCCATCATCGTTTTACCACAGCCAGGTGGACCGTACAACAACACACCCTTTGGTGCTTGCAATAGTGTTGAATGGTTGAATAGTTCTGGCACGGTTAGCGGGTATAACACGGATTCTCTTAGTTCGTCAATGATGTCTTCTAAACCACCGATATCTATATTAAAACTGGGTTAGTATATCTCACATGCTTCAGAAAACCACACCAACATACCTGTAAATTTGACATCGATCTCAAACGGCGTCACCACAGAGGCCAGCACGGCGTTCTCATAGTCGTTCAACTCCAGCTTCAAGCCCGGGTTTAGCTCTTTCAGTTTCTGCAGCGAGGCATTTGCCTTCTTCTTGGTGTCTGCGGACTTTGCGCCCGGCCCGTCCTGGCCCAGCAGCGTGCTCATCATGTAGTACGCGGACACAGAGGCCCCTACAAACAGCGCGATGTCCGCCACCAGCTTCAAATCTACCCTGAACTTGGTCATTTGTTGAGATTAAATGCTCTGATGGACTCAAAAGTTGGAGTAGTTGATAAAAGAATCAAAAATCTCGGAAATTTGTATATGGTGTCTGGGTGTTTCTTTGCCAGTACAAAAAAATTTAACTGCGATGAGCTCGTTACTATGAGCACTGAT
Source organism: Taiozyma rabaulensis (assembly GCA_030574855.1). NCBI lineage: Eukaryota > Fungi > Ascomycota > Saccharomycetes > Phaffomycetales > Wickerhamomycetaceae > Taiozyma > Taiozyma rabaulensis. The sequence continues at coordinate 64,533 of JAJMFP010000196.1, forward strand.
AAAGACCAGTGTGCTTTCCCGAGTAATAAGGAAGATGAGCCGTAACAGGGATCGTGACGACGAGAGACACGGGATCAGAATACCCGGAGCCCTGCTCGACGAGATGAAGGGCCACGGTGATGGCGAGGGCGAAGATAATTCGAGATTCGATTTCGGTAGTGCCAGTTATAACAAGAAGAGAAAAGCTCCAGTGTCGAGAAAAGAGAAGCGTAAACAGGAGAGAAGCGCTAAGAAGCAGAAGAAGTCACAACCGAAGCCTTCAAAGGTGGAAAAGACAAACCCTGAAGTGAATGGCTCTAAGAATAAGAAACAAAAACCTGTCTTGAAGGAGAAAATTGTGTCAAAATCAGATGATGAAGTTGACGAAGATGATTTCGAAGGGTTTGACGATGATGAAGAAGGAACAGAAGGTGGTTATGAACTAGGCGATTCAGATGACTATGAAGACTTTGATCAAAACCTTGAAGAGGAAGATTTCGATGATCTGGATGACTCTGAAGACTTTGATGATGAAGATGACGAAGACCAACCACAGACCGCAGAGGACACAATGGCTGCACTAATGGCCCTGAAGGCAAAGAAGGCCGGTAAGAAAGAATCACAACCTACGACCGCTGAAGAGACCCTCGCGTTGTTGAAGAAGAAGAAAGAAGCCAAAAAGACTGCCCAACCTACTGCTGAAGAAACCATGGAGTTATTAAAGGCTAAGAAGGCTAAGAAGTCAAACCCTTCAGCTGATGAAGCCATGGAATTGTTGAAGGCTAAGAAAGCTGCTAAAGAAGACAAGAAGAAGGAGAAAGAGGAGAAGAAAAAAGCTAAAGAAGAAAAGAAGGCCAAAGACAAGAAGAAGAAAGAGAAAGAATCAAGAGCCATCAGTTATGACGAGCGTCAAAGAATGAAACGTGATGAGGACGATATCAAATACTACGCTGCAAAACTAGGTATGAGAACCACCAGTTTGAAAGATCTGGGTGATGATGATGGTTTGTTGGATGGTCTAGACTTTTTGGATAATTATGGTAATTCCGAAGAAGAGTATGGAGAAGAAGGTGAGTTCACAGAGACGGAGGCCAGTGAGAGTGAAAGTGAAGCTGAAGGCGATGCTGAAGAACAAGGCGAAGAAGAGGATGCTGAAGAAGGCGATGACGGCGAGATTGTTGAAAACCCATTCTCCTCAGATGACGAAATCAACTCCTCCGATTTTGACAGTGACATTGATGAAGCCGACTTAGAAGATGATGAAGAACAAGGTGATATCTTGAGACCTGCTCCAAAAGAAAACCCATACGTTGCTCCAGTGTCTGCCACTAAGAAATACATCCCACCTGCATTGAGAAAACGTCTAGAATCTGCTGATTCTGAACAGATCCTAAAGATCAAACGTTCGATCAAAGGTCCACTGAACAGACTTTCAGAAGCCAACATCATGACCATTGTGAATGAGATCAATGCCGTTTATATGGACAACCCGCGTCAATTAGTCACTGAATCCCTGACGGCTGTTGTGCTGGAGAGTATTGTGCACCAGAGCGTGTTATTGGACACTTTTGTCATCCTGCATGCCGCTTTGATCTCTGCTATCTACAGATTACAAGGTACAGAAGTTGGTGCTTATTTCATTCAGACTTTGGTGGAGAAGTATGAAGAGTATTACAAGAACGAAGGCGGTAAAGAGGCTGGGAACTTGTTGTCTTTGTTGACTGCTTGTTATTCATTCCAACTGATCAGTTGTAGATTGTTGTACAATCTGATCAACGGTCTAATTGAAGAGACCTCCGAGATTAACACTGAGTTGCTGTTAAGAATTGTGAAGAATGCTGGTCAGCAATTGAGAACCGATGATCCAAACTCTTTAAAGGACATCATCATCACACTACAGAAGAAAGTCGCCAATAAGGACGTTAATGCCAGAACGAGGTTCCTGGTCGAAACCATCACTAATTTGAAGAACAACAGATCCAAGATCAACAATGAGATCGTGAACAACTTGATCACCAGAATGAAGAAAGTCCTTGGTGGGATCAACAACAACAAATTCCACGAACCGCTACAGGTTTCATTGGATGATATTCATAATGTCGAGAAAAAGGGGAAATGGTGGTTAGTCGGTGCCGCTTGGAAGGGTAATTTGGCCAATGGTAATGAAGCTGCAGCTGGTTCCGGTACTATCGAATTGAACGATCATGTTGACAAGGAACAACTGAATGACATTCTAGACAATGCTGAACCAAATTGGATGGAATTGGCAAGAGCACAGAGAATGAACACTGATATAAGAAGGGCCATTTTCATCAGTATAATGTCATCCAATGATTTCATTGAGGCCTTTACCAAATTGGACAAGCTAAGGTTGAAGAGATCACAAGAACGTGAAATTCCAAAGATCTTGCTGCATTGTGTCTCCATTGAAAAAGTCTACAACCCATACTATGGTCTTTTGGCTAACAAGCTGTCGTCGTCACATAGTTTCAGAAAGACACTACAGTTCAGTTTCTGGGATTTCTTGAAAGAAGTCGAAGGTGATGAGGATGATTCTGAAGATGAGGCTGATTACTTCAAGAACTTGAGTAAGGATAAACTAGGTGAAGATGAGGATTTCCAATTACAGAGAATTGTGAACCTGGGTAAATTCTTTGGTGTTTTGATTGCTGAAGGTGCCTTGCCATTACATTCTTTGAAAAACATCAATTTCTTATCCTTGAATTCAGATACGAGTTTGTTCTTAGAAGTGTTGTTAATTTCATTCTTTGATAACATTGGTAAGAAGTCTGAAGTTGCTGCTTTTGGTGCCGGTATGACAAAGAAGGTGAAAGCCAGTGACTTGAAATTCCAAGACACATTGTTGATTGAAAGATTGGCCAAATGTCAGAATCAAAAACCACTGTTGAGAGGGTTGCAATATTTCCTACAGGAGAAAGTCAGAAGTAGTGATATCATCACGGGGAAGAAACAGACGAGAAGAGTCGAATGGGGTGTTGATTCAACCTGTGATATCGCTGACGAGTTCTTAAAGAGTGCTCAATAGCTGCCATATTATTCATACAGTTAATAGATAATACATTGCATTGATACTAGAACCAGGCGCAACCATCGTAGATGCAGAAAAGAGATTACTACAGCGTGTTTCTCGTAGGTTTTATATTATAAATATCCACTTTTTGTTTGTATCATTGAAAAAGACATAAATTGGTTAGATCTAGAAGTTGATTGGTTTATCAAAAGTAGCTAAAGCAGCTTCCTTGAAGGCTTCAGATAAGGTAGGGTGGGCGTGGCAGACTCTAGCGATGTCTTCAGTAGAGGCACCGTATTCTAGAGCTAGACCGGCTTCAGCAATCATTTCACCAGCGTTTGGACCGACAATATGAACACCTAGAACTCTTTGGGTTTCGGCATCAGCTAAGAATTTGACGAAACCTTCAGTGTCCAAGTTGGTCTTGGCTCTTGAGTTGGCAATGAATGGGAATTTACCAACTTTGTATGAAATACCGGCTTCTTTCAATTGTTGTTCAGTTTGACCAACCCAAGCGACTTCTGGGTGGGAGTACATGACAGATGGGATGTTACCGTAGTTAACGTGACCGTGACCATGTTTCAAGTATTCAACGGCAGCGATACCTTCTTCTTCAGCCTTGTGAGCTAACATAGGACCAAAAGTGACATCACCAATGACTCTGATATGTGGGTGTTTGGATCTGAATTGAGAGTCAATAACTAAACGACCTCTCTTGTCAACTTCCAAGTCTAGAACTTCAGCATTTAGACCTTCGATGTATGGTCTTCTACCAATGGCGACTAATAAGACATCGGATTCTAGTTCTTCTTTCTTACCGTTCTTGACGTTTTCAATTTCAATCTTGACGGATTCACCTTGTCTTTCACCAGATAGAACCTTGTGACCTAATTTGAACTTCAAACCTTGCTTTTGTAAGAACTTTTGGGTAGCCTTGGCGACTTCATCGTCCATGGAGGCACCGATGGCGTTTTGGAATTCAACAACGGTGACTTCAGAACCTAATCTTGAGTAAACGGAACCCATTTCTAAACCAATGATACCACCACCAATGATGGTCAATTTCTTTGGGATTTCCTTTAGGGATAGGGCACCAGTGGAGGAGACGATTCTTTCTTCATCGATGGTGATACCTGGGAATGGGGTGACTTCGGAACCGGTAGCAATGATGATGTTTTCAGCTTCTAGTAGGGCGTCTTCACCACCTTCGATGGCATCGACTTTGACCTTGTGGTCGTCAACGAAGGAACCGTTACCCTTGTAGTAAGTGACACCGTTCTTCTTGAAAAGCATTTCGATACCGGAGGTCAATTGGGTGACGGAGGTGTCCTTGGCCTTTTGGAATTGTTCGATGTTGATCTTAGCATCGGCGACTTCGATACCTCTGTTCTTGGAGTCGTGTAGGATTTGGTGGTACAGGTGGGAGTTGTTCAACAGGGCCTTGGAAGGGATACAGCCGACGTTCAGACAGGTACCACCTAGTCTGCCTCTCTTCTCGATACAGGCGGTGTCGAAGCCCAGCTGGGCAGCCTTGATGGCAGCGACGTAACCACCTGGACCACCACCGATGACGACCAGGTCGTGTTTCTTGGTGGCGGCGTCGGCCAGGGTTCTGATTTGGGACAATTGTGCGCTCAGGCGGGCGACTGGGCGGGCAGCAGTGAATCTGAGCATTGTGTGGGCAGCGTTGGAGCGTTGGAGCGGTAGGAAGAGAGCAGTTAGCTGGTTACAAACATTTTTTGGTAGAGGCGATTTTTGAGCCAGCTCGGATCCTAGGTCGCGAAACGGTGATTATGGGCAGACAGGGTCTCACAGACGCGGTTTGCATGGGGGAAACGGGCGTGGGAGCGTGGAGGGCGGGGATGACACAGAGAGAGCGAGAGCCGTGCTACTTCCCAGTGTTTTCTGCGTGGAAATCGAGCCAGAGGGCGCCATTTGGTGACGGTTTCGCTATCAACTGATCCAGAGCGGGTGCCCCACGCAAATCTGCTTTTCCATGGGGTAGGCCCAGATTTCGGGTGGAGGGAAAGCCCAAGCGGTGCCAGGCGCGGCTTCTGCCTGGAGCTGGGCAGGGAATTCGCGGGGTCCCTGCCTAACCTGCCTACACGCTAGGCAGAGGTTCTATAGCCATCAGTTGACACTACTTCTGCACGTTGCTAAGGTAACAGACATTCATATACACATCACTACAAACCACTCAAAATCATAGCATATCGTGTATCATCATTCATAACATAGCTTCCTTAGTACCAAGTACCAAGTACCAAGTACCAGTCTCCTTCATAATCTGTACAGATAGAAAGGCGACTTGTCCCCCATTCTATACAATTCTTCATCACTGACTTCATCATACAACCCAGCTTCCAGTCTCTTGATATCCCTCTTGTTACTCAAGTTGTACCCAATGATCAAGAGCACACACATGGCTTCGGCAAATGCAACACACCCCAATAGGATGATATGACCCCTCAGTAGAAAGTTTGGTTTATAAACATGTGAGGCAACAACACCACCAAAATTACCTAGACCGATCTGCGCAGCGATACCAATGGCACGTCTCTTGGAGTTTGACAGGTTGTTGGAATACCAAGTGATCATTGTTGGGAAATGTGAGGTGGCACCAACAGCTGCTAAGTAACAGCCACCATAGATAACCTTGGTGTTGGCATTCTTCTGCCCCACAACCATCATGACAAGCCCACAGATGGCAACCAACAAGTCAAAACAGACGAATGGAGATCTCTTCCCAGCTTTATCTGATGCAAAAGATTGACACACCGTGACAATTGAGGCAATAACATACACTGGGATAGTCATCAATTGAGCATTCGAGGAACTGTAGCCAAGGGCTTTCACCACAGATGGCAAGTACATGGAAACAGCATAGATAGGAATGATGATCCCCCAGTACATGAGCACGAATAAGTAGACTTGCCAGTCATGGAACACTGAAAATAAAGCTTGTCTCATATTGATGTCATTCTTCTCTGTGAAATGGGTGTAGATTGGTCTTCCTCTAGTGGATCTCATAAACTCCTCAGATTCGTTACTGGTGGTCTTGGTGTTGTTATCATTCTTCAATCTCCAATTGATGAAATCTTTTTCTCTCTGTGTCAAGAACTTGCAATCCTTTGGATAGTCAATCAGGAAGAAATAGGTAAAGACTGCAACAATAACCGTTAACAAACCTTCCAAGATGAAAATCCATCTCCAACCTTCATACCCGCCAACACCATCCATTTTCGCAATGGCATAAGCCAATAGCCCACTAAAGGCACCAGCAGAAGAAGCACCACAGTAGAAAATGGCTTGTCTTGAAAGCATATCTGATCTCTTGTAATACATGGTCAAACCATAGGTGACACCAGGATACAACCCAGCTTCAAAGATCCCCAGTAATAGTCTCAAACTGAACAATTGTGAAAAATTCTTGACAGTCCCCATGCAAGTCATACAGATCCCCCATAGCAGCATGATGGTGGCTAAGAAGGCAGACTGTTTCCCGATCTTCTTCAAGATCATATTGGAAGGGATTTCACAAGCTGAATAACTAATGAAGAAGATCATCAGACAGTTGTTGAATTGGTCTTCAGTCATATTCAAGTCAGCAACAAGACCCTCGATCTTTGCATTCCCGATATTCGAACGATCCATGTATGATAGCAAGTATAGCAATGCAACCATTGGTAACAGGTGCCAATCGATCTTTCTCATGACTGCCTTCTCGTCGACATCAGAGAAGTCATCCTCCTCGATCTCTTCTTTGTCTGGACCCAGGGTGATGGAGCCCTTGCTTGGTGTGCTATGGATATCTTCCACGTGCTGTATCTGTTCCTTATCCTCCAATTGGTGGCTCATTCTTCTTTAGTCACTGTAATCTCTTCTATTGTCTCGAGTCTCAGATGTGCATCTGGATCCTTCGTTATCTTTATAGCTTCCTCACGAGAGGGGACAAGTTGGAGCATCTTTGAGCCATGGCAGAAAGCACCACCACTTCACAGCTTTGCAAGCCCACTAAAAGTTACTCCAAATGACTGATCGCCACTGGAGAAAACACTGACCTCTTGGGACCCTTTTCTAGGCGCAAATAACGTTGTAATCAATCTCGAAACGCTTCCCCATCTTTTGGTTAATTCACCAACCTGTCTCGACTCGAGAAAATTTCCGCTTTGGGGATCTGCGGAATTCCGAAAGTTGGGGAAGCAGATATTTGAAGGGTCCAAGCCTGGCCCCAGAATTCAGATCCAGAGTTGCCCAAAAAGAAAGATCTTGTCTTGATAATGCTCTACAAGTTATTTATTATTAACTGTCTATTAGTGTACAGGGTATCTCTACTTTCTTTCTCCTCTGCTCCCTTCTCCTCTTTACTTCTTGCCGAACCACTTCTTAACTTTGCTGAAACGGCCACCTTCATTGACACTGGCACCATTACCAATTCTCCCATTACCATTCTCATACTTGTGCTTAGCTTCGATCATGGAGCGCAAGTACTTGGTGATCAAGTAGTACAATGAACCAATGGCTCTGACCAAGGACAGGAATGCCACGGACCACAGGATGAAGGCCAAGTATCTGTTGCTGGAGGTGTCCTTGATGGAGAACACCTGGGAGATGGCCATCACTAGGATCAAGTTGGTCAACAACCAGGTCAACACCACTCTGGTTCTAACGTCTCTGTAGTAATCCTCATCTGGAATCATCTGCTTCTCTTGCTTTTCTGGGTTTTTGTTCTTGACTCTTTGGATGGAGATGTTGTTCAGCAGACTCTTGTAAGCGGAGTCAATATCAATTTGATCAGCTGGCATATCAACCTCCACAATCTCATTACCATCGTTATCCTTCTTGATGATGGCACTACCCAAACTCTTGGTTGGATTGTTGTCACCTTTGGTACCCCAGGAAACATCATGTGTGTTACAGAAGGCAAAGATCTGTAGAGTACAAGTGTAAGATGGCAGCATTAGGAAGTATTGCACCGATGAAGTAACAATGTGCCATGGATCCAAGTATAACACTGACATCACCACATACAAACCGTAAGTTGACAGCAATGACACCACAATATTCAAGAAATTGGAATCGGCATAAGAGCCACTAAAAGTCTTGCAAACAAAGTATAACCCACAAGCCAGAGCAAAAGTCGAACAGATTGATAATAACACCATACAAGTGATGAACAAGTGTTGGGCACCTTGAGGTCTGTTACCCATGGACACAATGAACAAAGAGCATAGAACACAGATACAGGTATAATTCACGATAGTGAACACCCAGAACCCACCATTGTGCTTGATAACGGTGTTGTCTGATAATGAACCTGTCAAGAAATAGAATGTCAAATAGAAGTTACCAATGGAGAACCAGGAGAATAACAATTGGATGAATTGGTATAGGAATTCCAAATGCAACATGATCTTTCTCCCCTTGGAATGGTTCGTTTGCCAGATCTGGGTGAAATGCAATTGTGAATAGATAGCAGCAAACAGGGCACCATTTAACCAACGTCTTCTTTGAGAGATGAATTCAGGAACACTTTCTGGCAAATCTGTTTCACCTTTAGCTTCTTTCACATACTTCAACAACCACTTAGCATCCTTCTTAGCAACCAATTCCCAACATAGGATACGATCCTCAGCTAAGTACATGTTTGCACTGAAGACGTCTCTGTTTGGACCTAGTAATTCTTCACCTTTAAAATAAGAGTTTAGAGGACCAGTACCATCATCATGATTCTTCAATGCTTTGTAACGATAGGCTGACAGGGCACCTGGCAGCACAGAGATGTAACCAAAGGATGATTCCATTGGTTTATCCAAGATGTTTGACATTTTGTATTCAAAGTTCTGTGAAGCAACGAGTGGATTCAGTAACTTGATACCACCTTTACCTTTCAAAGCTTTGATTTCACCAGCGGCACCAGCAATGTTTGAATCTCTATCAAAGGCCTTCCATAAATGGTACAGAGCAGTCAAGTTTGGCTTTGTACCAACATCTAATAACACAACGACATTTGGTTCCAAGATTGGACAGAAGGCATTAAATAGCCAACGATGGGAGTTAATCTTCTTAGCGTTTTGTTCTTTTAGACAGAATAACACTTGGACAGGGACAATACCCCTTTCAGCACTCTTGAACTCTAGTTTGGAATCTAATGAGACTTGGGTGGTGTATTCGAACAGATGGGCCTTGACCTCTTTGGAGTTCACATAGGATTTGGCAATACCTTCTTGATAAACACCCATGGCACCAAGGACATCTAGGACATTAGCATCAATCTTGGATCTACCGTCACTGACAATGATGACTTGAACTTTCTTCCAACCGTCTGGACCCCAGATTCTTGATCTGTTTCTTGAGCACAAATGTGCAACATTCTTCATAACAGCATGCATGGTTCTTGTGAAATCAACTTCAGTTTCATTGTACATGGTGATACAAACACATAGTTCAATTTCTCTGTCATATTTGACAGCTCTCAATGTGAAACCTTGAGCTTCGAACTCATCTGGACCAGCAGTACAAGCAGAGTATCTCATGAATAGGAACTCATCTTCGTCTCTTCTTGGAAGAAATGATGCCAGCTTGGTAGGAATAGGATTTTCAAGGATCAAGTTACCGTTCTCTGGTAGTAACTTCTTACGTTTCATGGATCTATGACGACGTGGTTGAGCTTCAGCAGGGACTTCATACATGATGGCTTCATCAAACTCGTTTCTGGACTCTAGATCTTCTTCATAGTCTTCTGGAATGTGATGTCTAGCGTAGGATTGGCCCAAGCTGTATTCTTCGGCGGTGGCGCCGCTGTAGTTGGTGTCATGTTGTTCTAACTTTTCATTGAACACACCTTTGTCTTCGTACTCAAGGGAGTCCAATGTGGAGCCGCTGGAGACTCTACCAGCGGAGGCATTGTCATGGTACATCATCTGGTGGTTGTTGTTAGCAGCAGCGAAGGTACTGGCGGAGAAGATTGGTTTTGGAGGTGGAAGGATTCTAGAAGAACCGGATGAAGAGTTTGATAGCTTTGTTGGAGAACGGTTCATGCTGAATGAGCTTCTTGCGTAGACGTCATCTTCATCTTCGTCGTCAATGATGATCACGGCACTGTCTCTTTTTCTCTTTGGTGATTCCAACTCGGCATACTGCTGTCTTGGAGTGAGGCCAGGGGTTGTACGTGGCTGGACTTTGGTTGGTGATGAGTATGGAGTGTGGTATGTGTCGTTGTTGTCATGCTGTTGCTGTCTTCTGCCAAACACACTAGGCGAGTATCTGCTGTTGGCTGGCGAGTTCTGGCTGCTGAGGAAGTTGTTGGCGACGGAGCCCTGGTTCTCACCCAGCTGGTGCTGGAACCTCCGTGGAGAGCCGTTGTTGGTGATGGCCGGCTGTGGTCTGTCAAACCGGTAGTCGTCGTTGAAGGGGGAAGTCATTGGGCGACAGGTGGGTGGTGGATGGTGAGAAGTAGTTTGGCAGTGAGTAGTTGGAAGTGTCTGAAATCTCAGATTACATTTCGATGAAACAGCTCTGCCTTGTAAAAACAAACAAAGCGAGAAAATGTTGTTGTTTACCTTTTGCCGAAAAGGGTATATTAATTGTACAGATCGCCTAAAGCGGAGTGTTTCCCGGTTTGGACATTTTCCTTTCTTTTCACAATTTATCCGCGAAAGTGCCGCGAAATCGGTTGGTGAGCATTTTTTCTTCGTATGATATGGGCTTCAAAGGCCGACTGTGAACATAGACCAGTAAGGAAGTTCTTTGTGCTAAGTTACAACATGTTTAGACAACTAGCAAGAAGAGCGGTTATATTGAGACCAGCTGTGATAAGACCACAGTCTGTGCTGTTCTCCACCAGTTTGAGGGCATTTAACGAATCCAAATCAACCACTACACAACCATCATCAGAAGTTACAAAGAAGAAGAAACCACTTAGTAGAATACCTATTGGTGGCTCCACTACTGAGCAACAAAGACTGAAGGGTAGTAATATTGAATTTGCCAGTTGGAAGGCCGCTGTGTTGATGATTGGTACTGGTGCAGTGCTATACTACTTCTTTACGAATGAAAAGAAGAGATTACAAGTCCAACAAGAAGCTGAAGCTAACAGAGGTTATGGTAAGCCATTAGTTGGTGGTCCTTTTGAATTGGTCGACACTGAGGGTCAACCATTCACAGAAGAAAACTTGAAGGGCTCTTTCTCCATTCTGTACTTTGGTTTCACTCACTGTCCAGATATCTGTCCAGATGAATTAGACAAATTAGGTGCCTGGTTAGATCAATTGAAGAAAGAAGGTTACAAAGTGAAGCCAGTGTTCATTACATGCGACCCGGCTAGAGATACCCCTGAAGTTGTGAAGGAATATTTGACCGATTTCCACCCAGATATAATTGGGTTGACAGGTACTTATGAACAAGTCAAGAACACCTGTAAGCAATACAGAGTTTACTTCTCCACTCCTGAAAACGTTAAACCTGGCCAAGATTACTTAGTGGACCATTCTATTTTCTTTTACTTGATGGATTCTGATGGTCAATTTGTCGATGCCCTAGGTAGAAATTATGATATTGAAACTGGTCCTGTTAGAATCAAGGAGCAAATTGATACTTTTGTCCCAAAGGCTGAACGTGAAAAGAAGAAAGAAGGTTGGTCATTGTTTTAAGTGCGCAATTATTGGGATGAACTACAGGTGTAAATAGATGTACATAAAATGATACGAAGTATGATATATTGGAATTAACGTAAATTCTAGACCTAGTTGTTCTTACCTAGACCAGATTTGAAGAACAAGATATCACCATCTGGGGCAACTTCATAATCCTTACCCTTGATCAATAATTTACCAGCGGCTTGGACACCCTTTTCATCACCATATTCGATCAAGTCGGAGTACTTGGTAACTTGGACTTGGATGAAGGATTTTTCTAGATCACCGTGGATGACACCAGCGGCTTGTGGGGCCTTAGTACCCTTTCTGATGGTCCATTCACGACATTCGTCTTCACCAGCAGTGAAGAAAGAGATCAAATCTAGTTTTTCTCTCATGGTTAAGATGATCTTTGGTAACATGGATTTAGCACCGATAGCCTTTTCTTCTTCTTCTCTTTCAGCATCAGTTTCCATACCGGCTAATCTTTCTTCTAATGAGACTGAGAATGGGATGATAACATCACCTGGGGAGAACTTGTCAACCCATTCCTTAATTTTCAATAAATGTTTGTTCTTCTTTCTGATGAAGTCCTTTTCGGACAAGTTGATCAAGTAGATGGATGGTTTAGCAGTCAATAAGAACATGGTGTTGATGGCTTCAACTTCCTTTGGAGTCCAGCTGTGGTTAGCGACTCTTTGACCGGATTTCAATAATTCAATGATTCTTTCACACAGGACAGCTTCTTCTTTCTTTTGTTTGACTTCTAGAGATTGACCACCTCTCTTGGTGATCTTTAGAACACCTTCCAAATGCTTTTCAACGAATTCGATATCCTTCAATCTCAATTCGTTAGAAATAATTTCTAAATCACGAACCGGATCAACATCACCTTCAATGTGGATAATTTCAGCATCATCGAAACAACGGACAACTTGGAAAATGGCATCAACAGCTCTGATATGTGACAAGAAGGCATTACCTAGACCTTCACCAGCTGAAGCACCTTTGGTCAAACCAGCAATATCGTACAAGGTGATATGAGCTGGAACGATGGATTTAGGATGGTATTTTTCAACCAAGACGTCCAATTTAGGAGATGGGACAATGACACGGGCTTCTTCTGGATCAATGGTGGCGAATGGGTAATTGGCTGGGTTACCTAGTGGAGATTTGGTGATGGCTTGGAAAAAAGTGGATTTACCAACGTTGGCCAGACCGACAATACCGGATTTCAAGTTGTTACCTGGACGACCCAACAGGATTTTCTTTTCTTCGACTTGCTTCTTTGGAGGCATTTTGTAAAGTTGCTATTCTAATATGGACTCTTTTCCCTGATGCAAACCTGATTTCTTCCAACTTTTCACGATTTTTTTCACTGCTGAGCTCATCGAGAAACATCAAGATTTCGCGGGAATTTCGCGGGAAAAATTCGCGGGTACTGATAGACTACATAGACTACACCATGGTGGTTGTTATATTGTTACGTCTGGGTTACGCAACAACACCGACTAGCGACAGCGTAGTAAGCTTAGTAATCACTAAAACCGATGTGTATTCAAGTATCTAAAGGAAAGGAAAGGGAGAAATCCACTCTATTTATACACGGGATTGCAGCAGGGTGGCAAACCGGTGGCGACTTTCTAAAGTAATGTGGAACATTCCTGAATAGTGTAGTCATGTGAGTAGACCTAAACGGTAAGGTTAAGAGCAATGACCTCACACTATTACAGTGGTAGTACTACTGATGAAAAGGTGTTTATTCATGCTCAACTTGGTTGATGTAGTCATTGAGCCTCTCTTCGTCATCGTTATAGTGAGAGTCTCCTTTGGTTTGCGATCTGGAAGGTGAAACTTCTTCCGTTTTTGAGTACTGTTCACCGTTATACCTCGTGGCTATCAACTTCTGACCGCCAAAGAATCTTCCATCCATCTTCTGCAAGCTCAGTTAGTATTCTTCTTTAGTCAATTAGTAATAATTTCATGATACATACCTCAATACACTTATTTGCCGCATCATCCGTCTCAAACCTCACCAGGACAACACCTTCTTCCTCAAGGTCAAACAATATAACTTTCTCCACTTTCCCCAATTCTTCACAACCTTCAGTGATGTCCTCTACGATATCATCTTTGGCCTGTGGGTCTTCCTCCAGCTCTTTCAGTGTGAACACCCTTTTCAATATCACTGTACGAAGCCATTTTGGATTGATCGTATCGTCATCACCATGCCAATCTTCAATCTTATTGTTCAGTTGTTTCAATCTCTTCTTGATAACTTTTCTATCCTCTTCTGTCAATTCTCTCTTCTTACCGACACCTGACCCATCAATCTTTTCAAAAGTGGCCTTCTGTACCCTGATAACACCACCTTCGGTTCTCAATTTCGTCTCATCAAGCATCTGAATAGCCAACGGGACACTCTCGGGCTTCATGTAAATGACCAACGCATCCCCTTTCAAAGCACCTTGTTCGTCACGGTATAGTTTAATCTTTGGCTTATTGGTCAATAGATCCACTGCGATGACACCATACTTGGAGAACAATTGGTTCAACTCAGCGAGGTCTGTATCTTGAGGTAAACCAGAGACGTAAATTGCAGTATCAGGCCTGCTCTTCTCACTCTTGTTCTCTTTTTGTTCTTTCAACTCTTTCAGCTTCTGTTCTCTCTTGAGTTTGATCTCCTGTTGTGCCTCAGTGATGTCATTTTGGGCAATATCAACGGGGATCCAACGTTCCAACACTTCGTTGTATTCGTATTCTTCCTTTGTCGTGGCGTCTTCAAAGATCCATTTCTCCTCTTCTTTGTCATAGGAGATCCGAGGATCAAGATCCTTCTTATCAACCGTGCGTGGATCCAAGTCTCGTAGGAAGTCAGCACTCATTTTGTTACTTTATGGCGTTGGTGATGGTTCTGTTTTGGTGTTGTTGACTTGAATTTCTTTAGTCCGAGAAAATTTGTTTGACACAAAATATTGGGGATCACAGAATATCACCGTACTTTTGGCCTTTGAATGAAATGGTTAGCATCTTTCCATAATTGTTTAGCCCAGAATATCGTCTATTTGATACTGTAGGGATTGCGTTATAATCAACTTACTCAAGAATCAGTTTCCATGTGTAACGCTTGTTGTTCCATAAAAGGCACTTCAGAAAACATCACTACACACCAGACTAGAACATAAGCTTAAACTCTATATTACAATAATTTTCTTGCTATAATCATGACAACATACAGCATCACCACAAGCCATATGATTGGCTTCTTCCCTCTCACCCTCAACACATTGGCAAATAACACAATTCCATATTCTAAGCACTCTTATAGACATGTGAACAACTCAAGCACACGTAGAACAAGATCATCGAGGTATCAGCTCTTCTCTGCTGACTCTGGAAGAACACTGCCTCATGGGCATGACACGATGGGCATTCTTTATCGGATCTCGGTAGTGTTGGATCAGAGCCAATGTCATTCACGATCCCGGCAGTCTCACCGATGTTTGAAACCAATTCATGACGGTACACCTTTGGCGTGGAGGCTTCCTCGACGTATGTGCAGATTCTGCATTCAAAGAGCAGCTTGTTGCGCTCCTTGTCCTCCTTTGGGTACAACATGTGATTACTGCTGTTGTTAGTATTGTTATTGATAATGATCAGCACAGTGGTAGACAAACACAGGAGGAAGAGCCACCACAGAGCCAGCCACCGGCATAAAACCAAACTCACCATCTACCACAGAATCTGAACGACGTCATCTTTGGCTTGATTCCAGACCTGAAAAGCACACACTGGTCACGTTCTAATCAGATCTCCATAGTTGATAACACATTCATTTTTCTCTATTTTCCAAAGTGCCAGACTAAATTCCGCATAACTGCACAAGCGCCGCCAACTATGCACTGGGAATTTTTCAACGATTTTTTTTCAAATAAGCAAAACGAACTAACAAGAGACATAAAAGACACTGTCAATCACAGCCAACTCAGCCATGTTCCTAGTCAGAAGAACCGCCGTCCGTGCCGCTGCCAGAGTCTCCCGCCGCAGTGTGCTCAGTGCCCGTTTCCAATCCACCGAGGCCGCCCCAGCTTCCACCCCAGCTGCCCCAGTGGATCCAAAGATCACTACCATTGTGGACCAAATCTCCAAACTTACTCTGTTAGAGACCTCTGCCCTGATCACCGAGCTGAAATCACAATTGAACATCCCTGACATCTCATTCCCTGCTGCCGGTGCCGCCCCAGCTGCTGCCCCAGCTGCTGAAGAAGAAGCCCCAGCTAAGGAAGTTGAAGAAGAAAAAACCATCTTTTCTATAAAATTGGAGAGTTTTGATGCTAAGTCCAAACCAAAGATCATTAAGGAAGTTAAAGGTTTGCTAGGCTTGTCTTTGGTCGAATCTAAGAAATTCGTCGAAGCTGCTCCAAAAGTGTTGAAGGATAATGTCGCTAAAGAAGATGCCGATAAGATAAAAGCCACTCTGGAAGGTCTAGGTGCTAAGATCACCTTAGAATAAGCTCTCCCACCATATCTTGAATGAATAGCATGTACATAAACAAAATAAAACACAGATCAACGTTACATACTACGGGGTGTAAATGTTAAGTATCATTGTGAATTCGTTAAAAGTATTAATTGTCTCTTTAAAACCTCATGGAATATCTCTTTCTTGATCCCACTGAAGAACGTCTACTCAGATTGCCCTGCTCCTCTTCAGCGAAATTGAAGCTCTTGTTGCTCACGGGGGAACTATAACTCGGTCTTTGTTGTAAATGCTGGTATTGTTGTGGTTGTAGACTGTATCGTTTTGTAGACCTCGTTGTGGAACTTGAAAACGAGCGTGGCATTGGGGTGGCCAGTGGTTGTAATGACTGGCGATAGGGTGATTCAGAGTGTCGTATTTGGGTGTATTCTGGTAACGTTGGTGATTGGAAGGATGGTGATCTTAGACTTGGTGATTTCTTGATGGTGTTTCTATCAATGTTGATCTTGGACACGGATGGTGAATCGTTGAGGAACGAATCGTTCAAGTATGGTCTTTGTTGTTGCTCATCATCTGAGAATTCTAGTGAATTATCCTGACATGCCAAAGAAACTTCCATCCTGGTATCCATTTCCTCCTCGATGATCAAAGCAGTGAGGGCAGACACCAAAGATTGCATCTTGGAGAACAATGCCACGGAGGACGAGTCGATCAGTGATTCAGCAGTGGAACTATGGGACCGCAACTGGCGTAGTGGTGCCTGGAACAAGTCGAAAGTCGACTGCAACATCTCGTTGAATGCCTTCTTCTGTGTGGATGTCAGGGAAGAGTTCTTCAACAGATCGCGTAGTTCGTTCTCCATGGCCAGCAGCTCTGAGGACCGGGGCAACGAGGAGGGAACCCTGTTGGAAGAGGGACGTGTGTGGGACATTGAAGTGTGAGTGTGTAAATGAGTGCTGTGGTGGGAGAAAGGAGTCGTGGTGTCTTTTATTTACGTCCCGTTGTTTTGTTACCAATCACATTCTTGTTTTTTAGAGAGGTGCAGAGATCGAGATCGGATCGTGGAGAAAAGTGCAAGTGTTATAAGTGTTATACAAAGACTACATCACAGCTAATCAGCAAGTGTCAATCCAATTCACTACCCAGTAGCAACTATACGAAACCACTCACAATTGCTTCAAGACTTCTTCAGCGGCAGTGACGGAGATGCCAAAGTTGTCTGGCTCAGCAATCTCCTGCTTGACCTTCCCGTCTTCAACAACCAGGGCGAATCTCTTGCATCTGACACCACCGAAAGGCCCAGTGGCGTCGATGGCCAGGTCAGCGGCCTTGGCGAAGTCGGCGGAAGGGTCGGAGATGAATCTGATGTCGGCGTTGGCAGCGTCTTTGGTCAACTCGTCGCCCCAGGCCTTGAAGACAAAGGCATCGTTGACACCGGTGATGTACACCTTGTAGCCCTTCTCAGCAAACTGTGGCAGGGCGTTGATGTAGCCCGGGACGTGGGAGGCAGAGCAGGCTGGGGAGAAGGCGCCTGGGACACCGACGATGACGGACTTGCCAGACTTGGTCAGGTCAGCTAAATCAACTTCGTTACCTGGAGAACCCTCTCTCAAGGTGGACACGGAAGGAATGGCGTCGCCGGCTTGCAGGAAACGGCGGGCAGTGGTGGAGAAGGCTCTGGTGGAGGCAATTGACTTTTGTAGGCGCAGCATTGTGTCTGTTGTGTGGTGATTTAGCGGTGATTTGATACTTTCCACTGTTCAAGGGTGAATCTCTGAATTTTCAGTTTCTTGGACTTCGCTTGCTTTTTATACTTTTTCTCCATTTCGTCATTTGTATAGGCTCTACTGTGAATTTATCCTGAAGTCCGATGCCTTTCAGAAGAGGCCTGGCCAGTGGGTGTGGGCAGAGGTGGCTGCAGCTGCTCAGCGTGGAGTCGCTGCCCAGGGACAAGTTCAACGTGTCGTACGCCAGGAGCTCTGGCCCCAGTGGGCAGAAGGTCAACAAGACGAGCTCCAAGGCCGTGCTGGTGTTGGAGGGCTTCTCTCGCCAGCAGTGGATCCCAGAGGAAGTAAGGGACCAGCTGCTGGCAAAGAGGTTCCGCTACCTGACCAAGAGCGACTCGCTGGTGGTCATGGACGATTCCTCCCGCTCCAGGGAACAGAACCTGCGCAACTGCTATGAGAAACTCGTGGAGGAGGTCAGGAGAAGTGTGTATTTTGCTAAGGACGTCAGCGAGGAGGACAAGCTGAAGTGGGCCACTGTGAGGAAGGCCACCAACGAACGGAGAATCAAGGAGAAGAAGTTCAAGTCGCAGAAGAAGGAGTCACGCAAGTTCAGACTGGATTGATGTGTATGATGAATTATGACTTTATGATAGAGCACTGTGTAGTGGCTTACGAAAAGGAGTAAACTTCTCGAAGTACTGCCTACAGGGACTTGAAGTTCTGCCATGTACACACAGAGAGATTGTACTCCCCACTAGAAACAACGTCTCCCAAGTTTCTAATAGTTACACTTACTATCTATCCACTATCCACTATCACAGTAGTCCCCGAACCAGCTCATCACCAAAAAATCAAATTTTCATGAATCCAACACAAAGAAACGACAAACCACACCAAAAGACACCACACAAACTCACACCAGCCCTTCCACCATGAGTCTCAAGCGCTCCAAGACAAAGAGGGCCAAAGAATTTGTCTCCAACACCAAGAACAAACTGAAGCGCTCCTTTGATGTGTTCAGCAGCAACAAACACGAGAACCAGTATCAGGACCTGGATGAAAGTGACAGTGATGGTGATGCTAGTTCCTACGAGGGTGAAGAACCGGTGATCAACACAGAGAACCAAGTGGTGCTTGTGGATTCAGATGAGGACGAGGAAGGACAAGATGATGGTAAACAGACGATACGGGACGGCCAACAGAAACCACATAATGAACTAACGGACAACACCGACTTCATATCACTAAAGTTCTCCGATTCAGAAGAATCAGAATCAGAATTAGACAACGAACAAGACGCATACGATGAAGATGACGATGATTCACAATACCCACTATCAAATGCCACCAACGGTGTCACGCCCTGGGTCAAAGACCATGATCATTCCAAACAAAAGGAAATCGCCGATTGGCTCACGATGGAAATCAAGGACTTCATCGCATACATCTCCCCCTCCAAGGATGAAATCGAGGCTAGAAACAGTGCGGTGAGAAGACTCCGCGAGGCTATTGAGTTCTTCTGGAAGGATTGTGAAGTCCATGTCTTTGGCTCGTACGCTACAGATCTATACCTTCCTGGATCCGATATCGATATGGTGATCATTAGTAACCATGGTGGCTATGAAAACAGAAACTCATTATATCAATTGTCATCATACTTGAAGAGAAAGAACTTGGCTACAAAAGTTGAAGTCATTGCCAAAGCCAAAGTCCCAATCATTAAATTCACAGAGGCACAAAGTGGGATCCATATTGACGTTTCATTTGAAAGAACTAATGGTATCGAAGCTGCCAAAACCATCAGAGAATGGATTGACGAGACTCCGGGGCTAAGAGAGCTGGTACTATTAATCAAACAGTTCCTAAGTGCCAGAAGATTGAATGACGTGCATATTGGTGGTCTTGGTGGTTATTCTATCATTTGCCTAGTGTATTCATTCCTAACGTTGCATCCACGTTTAGCCACGGGGAACATATCACCTTTTGATAATCTAGGTGTGTTATTGATTGAGTTCTTTGAACTATACGGGAGAAATTTCGGGTATGATAATGTTGCTATTTGTGTTGAGAAGGACAACGTTTGTTATTTGAACAAGAAGTACTATCCGGATTTACAAGGCCGTAATCCATTCTCATTGGCCATTCAGGATCCTTCTGACCCAAAGAATAACATCTCCCGTGGGTCTTTCAATATCAGGGATATCAAGAAGGCCTTCAATGGTGCTTATGAATTGTTGATCAATACTTGTTATGAATTGGAATCTGCCACTTACAGAGAAAGAATTGGGAAGTCTATCTTGGGGAACATCATCAAGTATCGTGGTAGGGAACGTGATTTCAACGATGAAAGAGATCAAGTGGTGAATGAGGCCCTATACAGTGATACGAGATCCATCGTGTCACAACCTATCTTGTATCATGAAGATCCAAGTTCTGATGATGAAGTCGTCGAAGTGGCACCGCCACCGAAGAAGAAGCAAAAGACTGAACCAAAGAAGAAAGTTGAAGACCTGATGGGGATTGTGGATAGTGAGGATGAAACACCTTTAAAGAGAACGAATAGCGTGGATAAGGATGTCAAGAGGGATTATTGGCTACAAAAGGGCAGCGTGCTGCGCTAACTTTGATCCACTATCGCCTGACAGAAAGATAGCATGAATACATATCGCATTTAGAGACGTAATATTAAAACTATTGTCTGTATTAGTGATTAAACAAGTAGGGCATACAATTGCCCTGCAAATAAATATTCATAAAGTTCATGATAACGACTTCCAAGAACCATGGAAGTCATGTTTGATATATGTGAATCGTTGATCCACTGGGTATTCCAGATCCGTGATGAATCCGTTGAAGGTGTTGATAGGCATGATGAGCACATCATCGAACAACACCGGTTGTGACATCTTTGTGAAATCTTCCCAACCGATTGATTTCGTCTCTGCTGTTCGTGTGTTGTGATCTTGGTTCGAATGATCAAAGATGGTGTGTTTGATCTTTGGAGTGGGATTGTTGTTAATCAGGAGTTCAGGAGTGATCTTGTTCATATGGTTAAAGATCGTGTCTGTGAATATCCCCGGTCCTGTCCATTCCAGGATCGTGTAAATGGAGTGTAACGTGTGATAAGTGCCTCGGATCTTGACGTGGTTTAGACGTTCGTTAAAGTCCTGGAGTGTGATCCTCACGATGGAATGGATCAATTCACGTAGGATTGGATGGCCTTTTTTAGACTTTATGGTCCATTGACAGAATTGCAATCTTCGACAAGTTTTCAACTTCCAGTCCAACTGATCATAATCACCCTCGACCCCAACCATGAACCCAATATCATTCGTTGTGATGTTTGTGATGGCATTGGGCAGTTGTGATTTAAGTTCGTCATTGGAAACATCAAGCCATTTGGACAACTCCACAATGTTTAAAGTATCAATGTCAGCGTATAGCCCACCTTCACTGTATAGCACCAGGTATCTCAAGAAGTCGAATCGCAGGATGTTCACATGCAATTTCTTGAACGTCTCCAATATCTCTGGGAACTCACCATAGTTCTCATGTAAGAACTCCTCAACATCGTCATCAGTGATCATATTATAGTCAAACCCGAGTTGTGAGGACCAAGAATGGGAAAACTTCTTAACTTTATCATCAGTGACTTCTCTCGTTTGCCAAATCTGCCAGATCTTGCGTGGGATCTTGGAGGTTCGATCATAAGGGTACTTCTTAGCAAGTCTGTATCGAAGATCCTGTGGGTCGTAATCCTTCACGTAGTCGACGTACTCTGTGATGGTCTCTCTGACCTGCTGTTGCTCTTGTTCTTCACTACCACCGGCCACTTGTGGTACACTGTCAGCCACCACTGGCACCGGCAACTCCACGGTGTTGTTCGAGTCCTTAATCCCCAGCACACTGTGCCATAACAGCTGATTCCTCGTTCCCAGCACCGTCGTCACGTAGACCAGCAGGATGCCCGCCACAACGGCCAGGGCCTTGCGATGGTGCTTGTATTGTCGCAGTAACACGCCCATGAGCCTTTCTGTCTAGATGAACTCCCAGTAAACAAAGGTCATTGTTTGGGGAATTTTTTTCTTTTCTTCCTTAGCCTTCTTTTTCATGCTTTTCATGCAGTACGAACTACAAATTTGGGCTAGACCCGAATTTTTGGGGCGGTTCTAAATTTTAGTGGCAGATCGTCGTAAAAATCACAGACAACAGCAATCGAACAAAAACCGGGTTTAGACGGAAAAGTATGTTAATTCCGTTGTATACACAGCGGTGAGTCCCATCATTGACCACCGAGACTCCAAGCACCACCGAGACTCAGACTAGTCCCCTCAAGTGAGCCCTCCATTGCCCTGGAAACGGGCCATTTCCCCAGCGCCTTCTTGTTCGTAGCCGGGTTTGACTGCAGAAGTGAACATGCACGCACTTTAAACTGCGCCAGATCCGGGCGGTTTTTCGCGAAAAGTGCGTATCGAGCGTGTTCGCGGGTTGGAGCCTAGACCTAACCCAGGCGCCCCAAGGGCCAATCATTAACATAGAGACTAGCACTAGAGACTAGACTACACTCTCACAACGTATACGTGTAAACCAATACACACTAAAGAACTGAATACAAGCATCAAAGTTTTATCAAAAAATAAGGGAAACCAGTCTAGAAATCGTGGAAATACTGGGCATATGGATCATCACCACCAATACCATAGTCCAATTGTTCCTCTGGGTAGTGATCGAACAAAGATGTGTCACCAGTACCACCGGTGATTGGAGGTTCATATGGTGTCTCAATATCCTTGGCCAACAGTTTCTCCCAGACAACTTCAGAGAACCATGGATGGTTTCTGATATCGGCTGGACCGTTATGCAGGTTACCTAATCTTCTAGTCAAATCAGCAGTGATCAATTTCGATAGTAAATCAACAGCATCAGGGTGCATAAACGATGGATATTGAACTCTACCAGCAAGAATCTTTTGATAGGTCTTCATAGGAGTTGTATCATAGAAAGGTGTGTAACCAGCCAACATTTCAAAGATCAAGATACCTAAAGACCACCAATCAACAGACACATTGTATGGCTTGGTAGTGATAACTTCTGGTGCGATATAATCTGGAGTACCACACAAGGTCCATGTCACTGTTTGGACTTCTTTAGCAAACCCGAAATCAGTGATCTTAATATGACCATTTCTATCCAATAGAATGTTTTCAGGTTTCAAATCTCTGTAAATGATGTTGTGTGAATGTAGATATTCAATGGCCAATGTAACTTCAGCAGCATAAAATTTGGCAACTGGGTTAGGGAAACGTTGTGATTTTCTCAACAGAGAGAACAATTCACCACCTTCAATGTAGTCCATAACCATAAACAAGTTTCTAGCATCTTGGAAAGTCCCCCACATTCTAATCAAGAATGGGTGTTCAACCAATTTCAACATCCTTCTTTCATCATTTGTGTGTTCAATTTGTTTCATCTTGATAACTTGAGCTTTCTTCAACACTTTAATGGCATAGTATCTACCATTATGAACTGAACGAACCAGATGAACACGACCAAAGGAACCGGTACCCAGGGTTCTCATGATTTCGAAATCACTTAAACTGTATTTGCCCTTGGACACTGTAGATCTCTGTGGTAACAATGATTGTTGGACAGCGGCATTTTGAATAGCCTGTTGACTTGCCAATTGATCATTTGGTTGTGCTGGTGCTTGTTGCTGGTAGTGTAATTGTGGTTGTGGAGGTTGTTGTTGAGGGATGGCTTGTTGGTAAGCATGTTGCTGTGGTTGTGGTTGGAACTCCATGGCTTGATTCACTTGTTGGTTAGCACTGTTAGTGTTAGAGTTGTTGCTATTGTTATTACCACCAATGTGTAACTTCTTTAGTATATTGGTGTGCATATACTTTGAGTCCCGTTTAGATGGGATTGAAGACTGCCTTTTTTCCTTGACCGATTGAATCTTGAACTAATGGAAAGAAAAGGTGGTGAGTGCAGCTAAATTCCGTTTAAACTTCACTGTAGGTACTTTGAATAACTCCAGTTTATGGGAAATGAATGACGGATATCTCTCAATGGTGGATTTACCGTTTAGGGATGGAAATGGAATAGGAGCAAAGCAAAAACGTAATACCGAAGCTGGAAAGCAGACCGAAAAGCGACTCTTTTTCACTGGATAAGCACACAAGCACAATCTTCAGGTAGAATTGGTAGTAATTGAGTCCCCTTTGAGAAGTTTCAAGGTGATGTTCAGGGTTCAAACACTGCTTTTCTGGCTTTGTGGTAGCCCATGGACGATGGTTGGTTAGGGGATTTCTTAAAATTTGAACTTTGAGCCTCTGAATGTGGTGCCTACCGGATGTTGGATTATGTAATCTTGGCTCTGGCCATGACGTAAGCGGTGGTTCTCTTATAACCTTATAAAGTGTATAGAGGTATAGCCGAGGGATGGGATGTGGGCAGCTGATGAGAGTGAGCTATGATGAGAAGATGGTGTTCAAAGAGTGTCAATTGCTTAGGCTCCATAAGGCTGCTGTCATTAAGATCAGCATGCACCTAAAAAAATAGGCTGAAACCTTCTCGTAGAATACTAGTAGTTGTAGCCATAGAAACGTTGCATGGTGATGAGCATCAGAGAAAAAAAATTCTAGAGCTGGGGCGTATTGCTTTACAAAAGATAATGACTGAAATGATTAAATTGATATATGCCATCTATCTTCTTTTACTTGGACGAGCATTCTTTTCACGACGTTTCTCCTTCTGTTCTCTAGCCTTTCTGATCTGTTCAGTGGATTTCAATTCATTATGTTGACCAGCTCTATTGAACCCCTTAACTCTAACACCCGAATCAACAGCTTTGTTAACCTTGGCTTTTTGTTTATGGTAATCATCACGGAATCTATCAGGGGCCTTAGGAGCTTGCTGTTTGTTATGCTTGAATCTTCTGTTGTCTTGACCTTTCTGTGGAGTGAATTCATTGGTGACTTCTCTTGAACCAACTTTCAAACCTGAAATCTTCTTAGAGTTTTTCCAGTTGTCATAACGACCAGATCTGTAGGAAGCTGGAATACGTTGACCACTTTCACCAATGATGTATTTCTTATCTGTGGATTTGGAGTTGACATATTTGTGCTGTTTCTTGTCCCATTGCATGGTTTGTGATTGTTTGTGGTTTTGCACCTTATCATCATCATTCAGATCAAAAGTGGCATTTTGGGCATCATTAACGAAACCAGAAGTGATGTTCAATTGTTGATCTTGGATAACATTGGATGGTGCATAATGAGAAATGAAATAATTTGGATCCTTGTAAGATTTCTTCTTCTGTTTAGCTTGTAATTGTTCAACTGTTTCGAACTCTTTCTCCAAGGTTTCCTCATTAACAGAGTACCCAACTTCATTCTTGTCGCCTTTCAAGATTTCATCTTCCAAACCATGAGTCAAACCGGCAATTCTTTCCTTGTCTAATAATTCTTTACGTTCTTTGGCACGTCTTTGGATTGGAGCAATTTGTCTTCTTCTGGTATTCATTAGGTCCATTAGTGAATCATCCTTCTTACTGAATTCAAACACCGTTTCCTTATGTCTTCTGTTTTGTAGCTTTTCTAAGAACTCCAACTTCTCCTTTTCAGCATTCTTACCAAACAACAAGTTCTGCTCATCCCAACCAGAATTCTTGATTTCTTTGGCACGTTTCACAGATTCAGCACCAGCAGAAGTTCTTGTTCTGAAATACAGCTTCTCAGCCTTCAATGAAACGCCTTGTAACACTTCCAAGTCATAATCAGTGGAGATCAAATGATTGAACATTTCCATCATATTCTCAACGTTGATTCTTGGAGCGGCACCAAGCACCATTCTATCTGTGAAGTTGACCTTTGGTTCCACGAATGAATCCCCCTGTTGTTGCTTCAACAACTCAACTTTCTTTTCATGCATTGGGGTCAATAAGATCTTCTTACCTAGGAACAATTCTAAATCTAACAAATATGGGAGTTCATTGTCTGAGACAATAGAGTAAGCCCAACCTTTGTTACCAGCTCTGGCAGTTCTACCAACTCTATGAATGAAGATTTTGGATGAAGCAGGCAAGGAATAGTTGATGACATTGGCCAACACAGGAATATCAATACCTCTAGCAGCAACATCAGTGACCACCAGGATAGGCGAAAGACCGGTTCTAAAGTTCATCAATTGGGCTTTTCTGGCATGTTGATCCAAAGTACCGTAAATGTAGGAAACAGCATAACCAGCGTCTTTCAACATAGTGGTGATATATTCGACGTGGTGTCTAGTTGGAACGAAGACAATAGTGGAATGTGGAGATGGTAATTGGTTTGCAGGTGGTAATCTTGGTTTCTTGAAATGCTTCTTTCTTTTCTTTGAATTCTTCTTGTCGTCATGGTCTGAGTTATCTTCATCTGAATCGTAAGCGTTGGCATTAGATAATTTCTTAAGATCTTCTTGGGTAGCTTGTGGGATCTTGATAACATCCTGGATCAAGTTCAACAAATTGGCTTCACGTTCTTTGTTCTTCGTGGAGATGAAGGCCATTTCTAATTGGTCAGAAACCTTGGTTTCAGCATCTAATCTCACTAGCACTGGATTGGTCAAACCAGCCTTAGCAAAGTCAACAAGGGATCTTGGTAATGTAGCAGAGAACAACAAGGATTGTCTGTTTGGAGGTAAGGCACTCAGCAGTTCATTCAACTGTTCTTCAAACCCCATTTCGAATAATCTATCAGCTTCATCAAAGACGATGTATTCAACGGTCTTTAGATCCAAGTTCATTTCAATCTTCAAATGTAGGAAACGACCTGGAGTAGCGACAATAATATCTGGGTTGGACATCATCATTGAGAACTGTTCTTCTAGGGAGTCACCACCAATCAATAACACACTTCTCAAGTCTGAGCCACGGGCGAAATCCTTTAGGACTTTGTAAGTTTGGATAGCCAATTCTCTTGAAGGTGATAACACAATGGCTCTGGCACCAACTTTGGCAGAGTGGACTTTCAGTCTTTCAATCAAAGGTAGGGAGAAGGCAGCTGTCTTACCAGAACCGGTACGAGCCATACCAACAATATCTCTATTTTTTAATATCAGTGGGATGGTCTTTCTCTGAATAGGGGTAGGCTGTTTGAAACCCTTTTTGGAGATGTTGTTCAAGATGAACTTGGATAGACCAAAACTGGCAAAAGTACCATTCTTAGCCTTCACTTGTGGTTTGATATCGAAGTATGTGGCAACATCTGAGTCCCTCTTCTCATCTCCATCATCGGATAGTTCAAGAGTTGGAAATGTGGTGGTCTTCTTCTCTTCAACTTTACGTTTCTTAGCTGGTTTGGTTTCCTCTTCTTCTTCATCGGAGCTTATAATTTCGTCTTGGAACTCTTGTTCTTCGTCACTGGAGGAGTCATAATCTGAGCCAGAGGCATCCAGAGCGATGTTACCAGCGATGTCGTAATCTTCTTCGTCACTGCTCATGGTGCAATTTTGGTGTATCTACACTAAAAGATCTGTTATAGATAGAGCTCATCGCTTGTTTTTCTGTGCATCAAAAATCTGGACTGAAATTTTTTTAAACAGGCAGCGCGAAAAGAAAATGGCAGATTTACGGGTGAATAAAATCGAAATAAATGCCTCCGCTCAGGTTCGAATGGGATCGGCTGTTGGCTTCCGCTTCCGCCTAAAGAAAAGAGTTGACACATTTCTGAATTTTGATTTCAACCTTTCAATCTTTCGACACTTCGAAGGCAAAAGGACACGCCAAAAAACCATGAATTCTGCTTCCAAACACTTCGATGTGAACTGTGAGTTCAAACTTCTTCGGTACAATTTCAAAACCAAATTGCTAACGATTCTCACCGACAGCGGCTTGTGAGCTTCACTATTCGCCTTTCAAATTCACACTTTCCAAGCTATACAAGCCTTACACTACTGGTTTCCTCTATGAGTTCGCCCAGCTGCTAGGTACCACACTCAGAGTACCGCAGAATTCTAAAGCAACTTTGGTCCACGTCACACGGGTAAACACGATGCTATTCGTCAAAGCTCCAGATAAGTTCCACATTATCACAAGTAACCTTAAGGTCTTTGAATCTTTAAAGGAACATCTTCAGGATGACATCCGGACTTCCATAGAGCCAGTTAGTTTTGAATTTTATAATAGAGTTCCAAATCGTTATTCGTTCCGTCCTGGCTACAGACAAACTGCTGATCACAAAAGAGACATGTCCACTATGGTCCTGGCACTTGATCGCGCTCTTTACCAGAAGCTCCCACCAATTATAACCAATTTTGATGAGCAGGTAGTTGAATACACTCCAGCCACTTGGAGTCTAACTATGTTCATCTTTCTGGTGCTTATTGTCATGAATGTTTCCAGTCAGTTTGGTGGGTCCGTATTCGAAAGTCAGTACCCAAAAGACGTGAGCTATCCTGGGTTGTTGAAGTGGTTCAATCACTGTATTTTCTGGCCAATGCTTTTTAAGGAAATTGATTGGAGCTTTGAAGGTCATTATCTTCTTCATTTGTGTGCTTGCTCCGCTAGACTTATCATCTGGAAGACTGGCGGATGGACGAATTGTTTACTTGGAGTGTCCTTGACGATCTTGAAGGTTATTTCCCAAACAATGTTGGTTCCTACACAGAACTATACTTCGATCAAGGGCATTGAGGCCACAATTGGGTGGATAACAGCTGTTGAATACGTTGATGATTGGAAAGAGAAACATGAAAACGGTATCCTATCGTCATTCCGTTTCAGCCTTTACATTAGTATGGTTAGACCATACTTTCTCAGAGATATGTACTCACATAGAGTACTAGAATATAAAGTCATGAGATACGTGTTCGGCACTTTTGAATTTCTAAGCTTGGCTTTAGGAATTATCTTCAAATTCTGCAGATATGTTATCTTTGATTGGGTACTCACAATTTCATAATTCAGGAACTCAGCGCTGGAATGTTTAGTGAAGATGGGAGTTAAACTACACGTTGTACAACAAATAAACTGTAGCTATTAGCTCATTATAAGCAACGGAGGTTAGATCACATCACCGACCCAAATACCCAATACAACACAATACTTAACACTTACATGCATAAACTTGTAATCACAACCACCAGCCAGGAGTAGATAAGAGCACAGTTTGAAGTAAGAAGATGTTTCGAATATCTCATATCATCTTGAGCTAACTCCCCACCAATGTAGCTGAGTGCCCTTCTCTGCAAATTCCTAGTGAGAGCTAGGTAGTAATCTGAAGACCCCATCAAGCATGACATAGGAGTGGAGCAGTGGTACCCAAATGTGGAGTATGTATTCCTTAGAGCAATTGAATTATACGTGCTTGACTCAAATAGCATTAATCACTTTGATCAAACCGGGTCCTGCCTGTGTCGAGTTCGTTCTTGATCGAGGGCCCTTCTTGTGTTCCAGAATCCAGACTATCCCGTGCACTGCGCTCTGTGCAGAGCCGTGAGCACTTACAGTGTACAGTTCAGTCTTTAATTTGACGTAGTGTCGTAGTCTGAGTCTGTAGTCTCTACTTACAGTGCCCCGACCAGTACCACGAAAATTAGACGAGAATTAAAACTGGGATTTGCATCATCAAACACCTGAAGCTACATTTGTTAACTCTTTGCTAACTAATTCTTCGCTAATTGGGGTACTTTTTCCCTTCGATTGCTATGGGTAATGGGATAGAGAGCTATATGAGGACAGAAGGACCATAATCTAAGTACTTTTGACAAGGACCGCCATTATGGAGTTGACTTATTCTATTAAAAGGTCATGGAAACCAGCACAAGTCCCAGAGACGTCTAGAAAGTCAGATGACAATATTGCTTGGTGTCTCTGCTTGTTGCTGGCTTTATTCGAGGCCGTTCAACCACTGCTTCTGTGCCTCACTGCCGGACAGTGGCAAATACACGCCCAATAACCAATAACCCACCAATTTCACCGTAGTCGCGTAAATACCAAATCCCTAAAAAATGTGTCAAAATTAAACACAACTCCTTATCTAACAACCCACTAACATCACTACCAACACACCAATGCTCAAGCCCACCGTCGTGCTGCGCCCGAAGAAGGGCATCAACGCCATCGAGCTGGGCTCCCACATCAACACACACCTCACCACCGTCCAGTCCCGCCTGCTCCACCTCACCCCGGCTGATCCCATCACTTTACAACTGGTGCACCAACAAGCGCAACTGGTGTTCACGCCCTTACGCCAGAAACTGCTCTTTGTCGAGCTCTTGATCAGCGATAAAGTTGAGTACGAGTACCATGGTGTCTCATTGAATGGGAAATGGGATATCAACTCCATTTATAACGACGTTTTCGGCCCCACGTACAATGGAGAAGTCATTGATGAGTACTACATCTTGTCCTACCCTGGTATAAGCTTCAAGTTCAAAGGCTCGGGTTTGAACGAGTTGTTGAAGCAAGGTGCTGTTGCCCAAAGTGTCGTGATCCATGCTTATAAGAGTTATTCTGAACTGTTGAAAGAGAAGGACAATTTCCAGAGGGTGGTTGAACCAGTGGAGATTTATGATGTTGTGATCAATGGTAAAAAGGACATCGTTGTGAAATTCTCAGGCCATACAAAGGGTGTGAAGGAGTTGAAACTGGTATTGAACGAATCTTTACAACAGGACATCCTTGCCGTGTTGGGTCCCCCAGATGATACATTTGTGAAGGATGAAACAAAGACCAGTATTCATAATGACAACATCATCGATTCCAAAGATTACGTGTTTCACAATTATTTCAAATACGGGTTCGATTTACTATACCATAACAACACATTGTCCAAATTCGTCATCCATCAGAACTTACCTTTCAATAAGCTGGCCTTTGGGAAGTATAACAAATGTCTATTCACTTACAAATATGATAAGGAGACACGGATCGATGAATCACAGAGATATTCAGCCATTGCGAGAAAACTGGCCACCAGTACGGTGGACCCTATCATTGTGAACAGATCTAACAGATCCCAGGGGATTGAGATTGTCAATGAAACGGATATCAGTATGGAATCATTAGTCTATGTTCATGATGAACTTGGTGTCATTTGGGACGTCATTGATGATTATGTCGATAACGTCACATTCTACTGAAAACAAACAAACTTGATATGATCATTATTTATTTCGTTAAGATTACTTTATTTGTTACCTTTTTCTTCTTCAATAATACACATTCTTCTCCCATACGTCATCCTGTATGAATCCAACAAGGACTTTAGACCCAGTTTGTAACAATGGATGACCTGCAACCGTTTGTAAAAACTTCTCCAGCCCTGCTCTTCTCTTCTCGATCTGATCATCATGGAACCTCGAGCTGAACAGGATCTTCCCCGGTAGACTAGGGATAATGACCCTGGAACTCTCCATCTCGAGCAATGTTTTGAATTTCTCAAAATCAGAGTATCTTCTTCTAACGGTGCTAACCTTCTTCAAGAAAACAGGGAGGTTCGTACGACAGTGGATCTCGTAATCAGTATACATCTTTGATCCATACCCGTGCGTCCGTGCGTTTCTGACCTCGATCTCAAGAAAGTTCTCAGGCTCGCCGTACAATTCGTCAAAAGTCTGTTTATGTTGGCGAGGTTGTCTCTTCTTGACAGGAGCCTGTTGTGAAGGTGTATTAGACTCGGTTTGATCCGGTTTGGACACCGTCTTGGACTCCCGCTGGCCCAGGGATTCTTCAATCTCGGAGCTGAACGACTTGAAGGCGCGCGACATGCGGAATTGACTGTGGTTTGGTGGTGTGTTTTGGGGTGGTTTTGGTGATTGAGTTGTATTTTAATTTTGTTAGGAATTTTATCAATCTCGCGAAATCGGGGGCAATCTTGACAGGTCAAGATCACAGATCTTTATAAGAGACGGGATCAAGTAGAGAGCCTGTAGTATAGCGAGGTGCTACAAATATGTTAACACTGATTAGTCACGAATGAATTTAATACCACTCTTCATCTCTGCCACTGTTGTAATCTATCAACTTCGGACTGCAAAGCTTTCAAATCACCCAAAATGTCAGCTGTACTGTTACTCTGGGACCCTGTTTGTGGTTGGTATGGATTATTGTTGAACTGTTGCTGTTGCTGCTGTGTGAACTGTGGTTGTTGGTATTGTAGTGTCTGCGCCTGTGTTTGGTATTGCTGCACGGGCACACCGTTCACATTGTAGTCCTGGAGGACCCTGTCGTAAATAGACCCATTTTGATTGTTCTGGTATGGTGTTGGTGATGATTGTAATGCGATTTTGGGTGGCAGAGCAGGTGATCTTGATGGAGGTGGTGGAGGTGGTGGTGCTCCTTGTTGGAGACTTGAGGATCTCGACCGTCTTGAAGGTGGTGGAGGTGGTGGTGATAATGGTGATGACGTACGTTGTTGGTATAACCCCTGGGACTGCGGTTGTGGTTGTTCTAGAGTCATATCGATGCTTGGTTGTTGGAATGCTTGTGGTGGAGGGATCGGAGAAGATGATGACCTTGAGCGTGGTGGGACCGGTGGTGCCAGTGTATTCGGGTCCTGTTGCAGTCCCAGACCAATATGTTGTCTCATGGTGTTGGATAATGAACCGGTCATTGTAGGTTGTAAGAAAGATGTGTCTTGTTGCTGTTGTTGTTGGCCAGTAAAGTTTGGTGATAAGTACCCGTTCTGTGGTGTACCATTACCACCAGTGATGTTTGGCGATGATGTATTCCCAAACGGAACAGGACCAGTATGATTTGGTGATAGTAAGCGAACAGGACCCGTATGATTAGGAGCAAGAAGTTGTGGTGTGCTTTGTTGGAATGTAGGATCCGGTGAAGCCACGGATGGGGATGGATTGTTCACTTCGTCAAAGAATATCTGTGGAATGTTTGCCGGGACACCATGGATCAATGCACTATCAACGTTCTTCACATCTTGGAAATGATTAATCTGGTCTTGCATCTCTTTCAATTCTTCTTCTTCATTGACGTGCGTCGTTGGAGTCGGTGTTGGCTTTCGTGGCATGTTCTTTAATAACTGATCCATTGGCAACGACATATCAATCTTCACTGGTTCAACATCATTAACAACTTCAGTAGGCTCCACAGTGACCTCATCTGAAAACTTGACTTTTCTGGCCTTATGCTTTCTCTTTGGTCTGGTAGCGTTATTGTCTTCAGGTCTAGACCCTGTCAAGATGAACTTTGTGAATGAATCAATGTCCAACGTGGAACCTTGAGACGTCGTCGTTGCAGGTAATTCATCATCGTCATCATCAGATTCCTGTTTCCTCTTCCCTGATAAAATGGATCTTGGTCTTAACAAAGGAGCAGGTTTCTTAATCAACAAGCGTCTTGGTGCCTCACCAGCCAGTAGTGTATGGGCAATAACTCTTAAACATGCAAAGAACTCACCAATGTTGAAAGACACAGAAAACCGGAATATCTTCTCCAGTGCCTTCTTCACCCTCGTTGGCAGGTTGAAATTGTTCAGGAATTGGAAGACGTCATGCAATCTGATCAATTTGGTGCCCTTTCTCACCACAATGTCATTATACCATCTCAAGTACGTCTTGGCCTCTTCTCGTGTGAGTTGGTCCGCACTCAGTGACAGGGGCACTTGCAGGTCCTCTTCGGTCTCTGGCACTTCCACTAGTTCATCGGTGGAGGCATTTCGACTAGGCAGTTGTGACTGGGACTGGGACTGGGACTGGGACTGTGATTTCTGTACCAGGTTCACCGAGGACGTGGAGGACGTGGGCGTGACACCAAAGGAGACCGGTGGTGGGGGAAGGTCGCTGTCTGACTTGAGCGCAGCGAGATTGAGCCAGTCGAAGCCGGCACCGGACATGGCGTATAATTGTGGGGTTTACCTGTGGTTGTAATGACTGATGATTAAAAGTGATCAAATGAGTATCCGATATCACAGGGAGCACTATTGGATGCGAATTGAAGATGTTTAAAAGGTGGCAGTGGCAAAGTGGGTGGCTCACGTGTTCAGTTCTGTGCTGGTTCTCCCTGGTGGGCCGACTAAAACACCTGAAAAGTGTTGAAAGGCAGTGTAGATTCTGTGAGTCCTTTATCGTTGGCCCTTTTCACTGTGTAAACACCAAATTATTTCGAAGTTTGGAGTTTGGAGTTTGGAAGGCTGTGGGCCCTACCAGAAATGTAAATTTATCTTATCCGAGTATAACTACTTCCAGGCCATAAAACCACCGTTAAACACCCCATCAATGGCTAGAAACGCACTGGGATTCGGCGACGACAGTTCAGACTCCGAACAGGAGACACAGCAGCCACAGAGAGGTCCAAAACGCGGCGGGAACATCTTTACACAGAGCTTATTACAGCAGAAATCCACACCATTGAACAACATTGATGATTCTGCCTATTCCTATGATGATCACTACGATTCGATCCAGGAGTCTCGCCAGGCTAAACTGAGGAAACTCGGTGGCGGTGGTGAGTCAAAGGGCCCAAAGTACATGAACTCTCTCCTGGAGGCAAAGAAGAGGAGAGAACAGGACAAGCTCATCGTTCAGGACTTGAAAATCCAAAGAGAGAGAGACCTCGAGGGGGACGAGTTTAAGGATAAAGAAGAGTTTGTGACTGGTGCTTATAAGGAACATAAGGAGAAATTGAAAGGCTTGGAAAGGGATCAGGTTGAGGAAGCCGGCGATATGAGAGATTTCCATAGAACTATTGTTAATGATGAGTTGGGTGGTGATGGGAAAGAGGGTGAGACTAAGGTAATTAGTAGTATTAGTGAGGCACCAGGTGGTATTATCAATCCAAAGACAAGTAGTTCAAGGGAACGGGAAACTGAACATATATTGAAACAAATTGAGGAAGCTGAACTGAAAAGATCATTACCACAGCAACCCAAATCAAGACTTATACCGAAACTTTCAGAACAAGAGATCAACGAATACAGACAACGATATTTCCAAAGGAAGGCTACAAAGACAGTATAGTATTCCACAACATCCACACTGATATAATGATTAATGCAAAAACTGAACCCCAGTACTACTGGGTCCTTTTATTAATGATACAATAATTAACGTAGCAAACTTTTCTATTCAGCGACAACTTCATCCTCTTTCTTCACTTCTTCTTCTTCTTTCTCTTCTTCTTTGAAATTCTCATCATACTTTTTCAACAAACTGGCACTCTTCTCTTTCAAATCTTCATTGTTCTCATACAATTCATGCAAGATGGCAATACAGCCTTGTTTAACCGGTGGTCTGAACATGATCAAGAATTGTAACGATTGGAACCCCAAACTGGATCTCTGTGGGTCAATACATAAGGACTTGACCCTAGCAACCAACGAATTGTTCAAGTATGGCAAATCCGACAACAATCTGATAAAGATCTTACGATCGTTGGCTTCTAAGAATGGAATCATAGCATCAAGAACTTTATCTGTCCATTTCAAATAGACAGGTGTACTCTTCTCAATGTCTTCGTCTTCTTTCTCTAAGGCGTCCGAGTTCTTCGTTAGTTCAGCATACCATTCTTCATTCAACCATTCGATAATGACATCGATTCTATCATGGATGTTTTCCAAGAAATAGTTAAAGATAGACTCTCTGATTAGATCACTTCTATCATCTTCATTCTCGCCATTCTTCAGACCACGAGTGGCCAATCTCGTCAATAACACTAACCAAGAGTTCTTCTTCCAATCGTTGATGGCAATCTTGGAAATCTTTAACGAACTATCCAATTGATCATCCTGGATATTGGAAACGTTCAACACATTTTCCCCTTGCTTCAAATTAGATAAACTGAAGAAATTCTTAATAATCAGTTTCAAATGTGCCTTCTTTGCATCTTCACTCAGTGGCTTTGGAGCTGGTAACACATACGTGGTATCCAGATTCTCGTCAACATTTTCATCATTTAAAATTCTCTCGTTATCATTATCATCATTCTTTAAAGCTTCTTCTTCAGCTTTAACTTCTAACGTCCCAACTTCTTCCTTTGGAGTCTTGTTCGTCAAGTAGGTGTATCTTGCAGAGACAATACTTAGTGCTGCAATTAGTTTGTTCGTATCCACGTTATGCAAGGCAGCAATGGCGGCTTTAGATAATGCTTCAGTCGGTACTTGTGATACATCAAATTCAATCAGTTCGTTCGATGAATCGATCAATTGATATAGTGCACTGTAGCTCTTCTCTTCAATTGTTGGCGCATCATTAGGGAAGATCTGGTATTTGCTCATCTTCTTGTTTGGTTGTTCACCAGGTAAATTGTTCAAAATACCTTTCTTCTTTTGATCTTCATGCTTTGAATGGATTGTGGTGACGATTTTTTGAAATGTTGGAGAGATCGAGTCAGTAGACTTCACCAAACTTGCCTTGTTAGCGTAGTTCAATGCATTCTTAATGGCTCTCTCAACAAATCTCTTCTCCAATTTATACTTCAAGAACTTATCCTTTGGAAATTGGTACTTCTTATCAGCATCAAAGTTGGCCAAGGTTTGGAACACTCTTGAGATGAAGTTCTTACGTCTCTGTATAATGTAGATCAAATTCTCAATGATGGCAATAAACATCTGTGAGACCAAGTATTCTTCTTCTCTAAGGTAGTTCAACAATGCGTCGAATAAAGCCTTAGCTTCGGCATCCAACTGTGTCTTATTCAATACTAAATGACTTTCAGTGACATTAGCAATGGAGATCTCATTAGATGGTGCAGGTCCACTGGAGCCGCCTCTTCTTCTAGGATCCTGAGCCTGGGCAACAGGTGGAGTTTGTATCACAATGATTTTGGCGATAAGTTTAATGGCAGCGACTCTGGAACCAATGGATCTGAACTTGTCACTATCTGGATCCTTTGGGTACAATGGGTACGCGGTGTTCCAATTCTTCAATATGAATGTCTTTAGCTCAGATAACTGATACCATATGTGGTCATTCGACGTCTTTCCCACAAGGTCAAAGATCATTTCGTAGATGCTCGTCGTCGTTAGAACAACATTCTTATAGACGGTGATATCGTGGACTTTCGAAAGTTCAATAAGCACAGGCAAGATCGAGCCTACCTCATTCTGTTTAGTGGCGAAGGAGATCTTGTTGTTTTCAGGGGAGAACCATTCTTGTAGGAACTGTGAAGTCCATTGTTGAACCTCAATCATCTTAGCGGAGGTAGTCATGTTCAAAACCACGTTTAGAACCGCTGGAAACTGCTCAGGATTCGCCAGCGCCATGTTCTGGGCCTGCCCAAGCCCGTCAACGATCTCTTGGGCGCTCATTGTGATTGTGGTGGTCTGAAAGCGGTGTTTCGTGTGTTTCTTTGGTGTTTGTGGTATTGAATCTTTTTCATGTCAAGCTGAGATTTTTCTTAGTGCTGGTTCTTACGCCTTAAGTTCTCAAACACAGGCGTACTTTTCATACTGCTTCTCTTCATCCGGTAATTTCCTCTTTGGGACATTTTCCCACACTTTTCTCGATCCCGTTCAACCCCAATTTTTGACACAAAATTATCTCCTGAGATTCCATCTTTTCTACCCGTTAAACAGTTGATACCGGATCTCCAGCTATGAGTTTGGTCATTTACGGCGATGATCTCCAAGACAACAACGAGGAATTCTTCTCCCTACAGCCCGTCGTGTCGCAATCGCTCGCCTCGCAGGCGCCACTGCCTTCTCCAAACAACGACTTCAGTGTCATCATGAACAGCCGAAATCAGAGCACGTTGGTCCTACACAACAGAAACACCAATGAGGTGAGCACCGTTTCTACACAGAGGAGAGACAGTGTCGGTGGGCCTAGAACGTGTCCTCATTGTGGATCTGAACTACGCAGAGGCTCGCCAGGTCATGATGGTCATAATTCTGACTTCATACACTCTAATTACTTCAAGTTGTTAGAGGACAATATCAGCTCCAAGTTGCCAAACAGTTTGTTCACACAGGGTTATTATGAGAAATTCTTCAAAGAAATTGCATTGTTAGGTCGTGGTTCCCGTGGTTCTGTGTTCAAAGTTGAGCATTTCTTGAACGGTGTTGAGTTGGGTGTGTTTGCATTGAAGAAGATAACTATTGGTGAGGATCCTAAATGGTTGTTCAAAGTGTTGAATGAAGTCCATATGCTTGTTAAGTTGAGCTCCAATAACGGCAATTTGGTCAATTACAACCATGTTTGGCTAGAAGTTGATTCAATCAATGATTTTGGCCCAAAGGTTCCATGTGCCTTTATCTTACAACAACACTGTTCAGGTGGTAACTTGGAAGACTTTCTACTAGAGTTAAAAGATCCTCAATTGACAGTAAAACAGATGAAGAAGTACAAGATCAAGAAACTGAAGGGTAGACTCTTGACCAATGAGGAGATCTTTGTCATATTCTTGAACATTGTGAAAGGTGTCAATGAACTTCATCAGAGACATATCATCCATAGAGACTTGAAACCTTCAAACTGTCTATTAGCTGACACTTATGTCCAGATTCCAAACTTGGAACCAAATCTCAGAAAGATACCAAAAGTGTTGATCGGCGATTTTGGTGAGTCTCAATTAGAAGGTGAGAAGAGAAGCGCGAGTGGGTCTACCGGTACGATTGAGTACTGTGCTCCAGAAGTGATTTTTGAGATGAAAGAATTCAGTAAGAAGAGTGACAGTTATTCTCTAGG
Organism: Taiozyma rabaulensis; assembly: GCA_030574855.1. Classification (NCBI taxonomy): domain Eukaryota; kingdom Fungi; phylum Ascomycota; class Saccharomycetes; order Phaffomycetales; family Wickerhamomycetaceae; genus Taiozyma; species Taiozyma rabaulensis. The sequence goes on from JAJMFP010000196.1 coordinate 103,008, forward strand.
GATGATATTATACTTCATGTGTTTTAGTGGCTTACCATACAAGAACGAGATTGATATTGAACAGTTGAAGAAAGAAATCTCATCGAGAAGTATCTTTGGAGAGATCCAACGTGATGATTTGAATGATGATTTTATTCATTTGATCAAGAACTTGACAGATTTGGACCCAGAAGTGAGAATGGATACTGATGAGTTGTTGAACAAATTGGAACAAATGGGTATTGATTATGAGGAAACTATCAAGAAGCATAAGGCTGGTAAGAATTTGTCCATCAGTGAGCTTCACGATGGTGATGAAGAGGATGAGTTTCCCTTCTCAGAGCCTAAGATTGAACCAATTCCAAGAGTCGACTACATGAACTACATCTTATCCCTAGCACAATTGCTCCTTCTTTACTGTTCCACCACAAGAATCCAAATTCCATCATTACTATACCCATTATACCTCATCACTGGCACATCATTGACATTGCCAAACCACACTTACAAAATCACAATCAGTATATTAACAATCATCACATTAGTCATATATAGTACATATCCCGTTTAACAATTACAGCCCGCATTCTTCCCGATGTCCCGTATCGTGTTCAAGTCTATCGTGCCTGTTAGTTGATTATTCTCAATCTCTTCACCTTCTGTGACCTCGTTCCAGAACTGAGCAGGTAAATCACTCGCAACATTCTCAAATAGCTCTTTCACACCTTCCCCTGTCTTAGCACTCGTCTCTAAGAATTCCACACCTTCCCTCTTTGCAAACTCTTGGATCTTGGATTCATCCACAACGTTCGAACTAGGCTTATTCTTAAGATCTCTTTTATTCCCCACCAATTTGATCACCACGCCGTCATCGCCTAGTTGTAATCGTAATTCATTAATCCAGTTCTGGGCTTTTGTAAAACTAGTATCATCCGTGATGTCAAACACCACGATTGCAGCCTGGGAGTTTCTGTAATACATAGGAGCCAGGGACTTGTAGCGTTCTTGACCTGCTGTATCCCAGATCTCAAACTTTATGGAGGTGGAAGGATCCAATTGTACCGTCTTGGTGATGAACGCAGCGCCGATCGTGGATTCTTTTAGTTCATCGAATGTGTCCTTCACGAATCGTGTCACTATGGAACTCTGTCTGGGTGTTAGTATGGCTGTATCCTTATGATTGATGGCTCTATCAAACTCACTTTCCCCACTGCTGAGTCGCCTGTTGTTGGTGTTAGTAGATAATCGTCTTAGTGTATAGTCATTGCACTCACCGAGTAGCACCAGCTTGAAGTGTGCGTGTCTCTTGATGGACATTTCTGCTGATGGTGTGTACAATGGTGATGAGGCTTTTTATTGGAAATAAATTTGTTTTTGTTCCTGATAGTGATGGCCAGGTACACTGGACCAGACAACGAAATGGTGGCGAAACTGGGACTGAAAGAGGTGAGTGCGCAGTCAAAACAGATCTCTGAGTAAGCTAATAACAAGGACAGTTCCTTCATCGAGCAGAAGTGCTCAGGTTTTACAAAGAGATCCTCCGTGCTACAAACAGTGAGTTCTCCCCCACAAAATAGACATCGAAGACAGAACAGAGAACTAACCAGCATACAGAACTTCCCAAGGAGCAACGGCTCGAGTACCGACAACATATCAAGGGAGAGTTCCTTGTCAATGCAAAGGACCTGGTGAGTATTGCTTGTGATCAGAGACTTCAGGCAGAAGGTTGTACTGGCAGAACACTATAGAATCAGAATAAGTTCCTATTGGCGAATGGGAGACGACAATTCCAGAGCTTGCTGGGGAGTCTTGGTCTAGGGTGAGCCCCTGCCCTGTTTATTTATTCCTATTTATCACTATATGCTAATTTATGCCTTCTATCACCACTCCCAGTAGCCTTTACGTCAACCCCGATTCGCACTCCTGTAACAACTTCGAATCGAGAAATATGAAGAAAAAAGTACCTGAACAACCACCAACCTCCACCACAAATCCCACCCAACCGCCACAGAATGTTCTCCAGAGCCCCAAGAACCTCCCTGCTACGAAACGTCCGCCTGTACACCAAAGTGCGCCTGTCCGACTACGAGCAAAAGATCCACAACATCCTGTCGAAGCAGCTCCAGCCGGAGACGCTGGAGGTGGAGGATATCTCTGGTGGGTGTGGGTCCATGTTCTCCATCAACGTCACGTCAGAGAAGTTCCAGGGCCTGAGCATGATCAAGCAGCACAAACTGGTGAATACGATCTTGAAGGATGAGATTGCCAAATGGCATGGTCTTCAACTGAAGACGAAAGCTGTCAAATGATTATTAAGCCGAGTGATCTCATTGGCTGAGACGCTATGTTGGTCAAGAGTGAAGTTTTGAAGTAGAGAGCTGTTAATTCTCGTCAGTGTGTTTGTTGTACATAGAGTGAATGCATAGTTTCACAAGATTTATATTCATCGTTTATAAGCTGCTGTGCGTTGTAGCAACTACATCAAGTTTACTGTATTGATAATATCTCATTAAAAAGTTGTATATAGTGTTAAACATATAGCATAGAATAGTAATCAAAGTGGGAGTGTTTCCCTTAGAACAAAATACCGTTCCTAGTTGTTTCTCGTAACTCGTAATCTTTTTCTAGTTTAGTGGTGATATACCAAGGCAAAAGGTACGTCGTATAGAAGTGCGTTCAACTGCTCTTTTGTTGAGTGTTACCAACTTCCAAATAGGTACCGAAAACCTTATCCCAGAACCAAGAGGTGACACCAAACCCTAATTCATAGTTCTTGTAGTGGTGTTCCAAGTGGTATTTTTTCAACTTTTGGTAGTATTCTGGTAATTTAGCATGATGTAAGATGTAATGAGTACAATCGTAAAAGATGTAACCCATGAACCCACCGGCAAAACCTGAACAGGCCCAGTAGAAAGGTAGTACACTGAACACCAATCTGTAGAAAGGATAAGCAAGGGCAATGAACAACGTTGGTGGCATGACTAGACGATATTTGTCCATTGGCAAATAGTGGTGGACACCGTGTAATAGGAAATGGATTGTGAAGGCAACAGAGTGGTCTGGTAAGTAGTGGTCCAAGTGGAATAAGAATCTGTGAAGACCGTATTCGATCAAAGTCCACACGAATAGACCAACACCGAACAAAAACACTGATAGCAGCTTACTAGAGTTTGTGAACCCCACGTAAAAGATAAATAAATCAACAGGGATCCATAGTGTAGGAACAACCCACCATGGAGTCAAACTGATAGGTTCAAGAAAGTTACCGAACAACGGAGCAGACCCTTTACCGTAGTGTCTTGGTCTGTGTACTTGGTCCAAGTAGAACTCTTTTGTGAACCCGCCAAATAACACTTGTAACAATAATGGCTTGTTCAAATCTAGGAACTTATGACTCTGGTAATCGTTGGAGAAGTCTGTGACGATGTTCAACTTTTCGTAGGCTGGGGTGCCCTTCAAGGCGGTGGAGTCAAATTCTTCATCATCAAGTTTTACCTCGGTGGAATGTTTAGGATTGGCCAGTAGTTCCTCTTCTTCCTCGGCGGTGGCTAGGTAGCCGACAAGGTAGTTCTCATCCAGGATCTCGTACGTGCTCTCTGAGTGAGTGTGTGAGATCTCGTCGGCCAGGATGTCAGTGATGTCCTTCCCGGCCCACTCTTCGATAAGCTCAGAGCCACCAGGATGCTCATCGAGGAAGGCTGTGACGTTGTAGATTTTTCTGTGGTACAGGGAGACCCACACGTCCTTTGGGGAGTTGTGCTGCTCCAGCTGTTTCTGGGAGTAAAGAGGCAGAGTGGCCATTGTATCTGGTGAAGGGTTCAGGGGCTGTCCAAAGTTAATAGGAGAAGAGAGAAATCATCTGCTTTTTCGGCCCGTTTTCTGATTTGTTTATTTTCGGTTCTTTTTTTTTTCGTGGTGTGACAAAGAAAATTAGCGCGATGTGGCGCCTACCAGGATTTAGCGAGAATTTCGCGGTGGTTTATAGGGGGATTTCTTTGAGGCGGAGATTTTAGCACTTGAAAACTGGGCGCTTAGATTGAAAGTTGGATATCTGTACTCCTGAAACGCTCCTCTTTCTAATCATCTAATTTTCACATCCATAACACGAACATAAACACGCCAAATGCGGCGTTCCTGTCACATTCTGGTGCCTGACGCGCTTTTTCGCTTATGTAAGACACACACAAATTACGTAATCCGGCTTAAAGAGAGAATTCGCGAAAAAAACTCTGCGAAAATCGCCAAAATGAACAAAGTGGAAAAGCTCTAACAAAACAGAGACTCTATTGTTTTCGTATTAACCGTGTCCAGATCCCGGGGATTTCTTGTTATTTCCCACATATACGTTCTTAGAGACTCTCCAGACACGCTTATCTGCAAATCAGACGCTTTTACCAACCACAAACTACCACACATTCAACAGACCCTGAGCGTATCTTAAACAGACGTGCAGGACTTAATTGCCCCATATTCACACCCAAGACTCTCACTAAACGCCACTAAAACGCACACATTCATGCCATGTCACACAACCCGGCTCAGATAACTTCTTCCACGCGAAGAGTCTCCCGCTCTGGGGGTGACACCATGTCCAAACGCAAGTCCAACGCGTATATGGCTGCTGAAGCTGTCCAACAAGAACGAGACGCCGTCAGGGCCCTAAAGAGACTCTCGATGGGTGACTCACTCACGATAGACCCTGATCTACCCTTTGGTGTTGATAATGAACTGGAGAACTTTCAACAGAAGCAACAAAACAGACGTCGTTCCAGTTCGGGTTCCTCCATATCGAATCAGAGTGATGATATGGACCTTAATGATAGTACGCTAATTAATGACCAGGATGATAATGACCGTAATGATGACCCAAACGATCAAGAAGATGCCAAAATTGATGCAGAGAAGTTACTATGGGTGCCTGCCAAATCACATCCTTCCATTGCACCAGACAAGTTTCGTCGCCATGTTGAATCAACTTTGGGTGACATGCACAAGAGAATACATTCCAAGGATAAATCCTCAGATTCCATACCGTCTTTGAAAGAGCTAACTGATGAACTGGATAAGTTGTCGGAGATGGCAGGTTTGGCTGCCACTGATGCTATCACATTAGCGAGATCATTGTCCTCTGCATCCTCCTCTTCCACATTACTACTACAACAGAACCCTAAACCAAGAAGAGCCCTTTCTGCAAGTGCTGCTGAGAGTATAAGGACAGGAAATGATACTTCGCCAAAGAGAACAGTATCATCGCCTTATAAAGATGGTCAGAAAGTCCCTGCTGTTGCCCCATCTGAGCAAGATGATGAAGATCAGGTGCTTTCCCTAGATGATGAAGATCAAGATGTACCATTATTCATGGATTCAAGTAACTCACTAAGAAGAAACAAATGGACCACGTATTCAAGAAGTCGCCGCACCAACAATGTCAAAGGTCCAAGAGTACAATCACCATTGGTTGATGAGAACAAATTTGATGAAGGCCCAAAGGCTGAAGTTGCACCTGAACCACCATTGAAATCACAACCACAACAACAACCACAACCTCAAACTCAGCCTCAACCACAACCTCAGAGAAGACCATCATACCCATCAAGAGAACAAGACTCCCAACAACAGAAACAATTGCCACAATTGCGAGGTCAAAGAAGACCATCTCAGGGCCATTCTCAACATCAACTACCACCTCATCAACAGCAGTATCCACAGACCAAACCTCAACAGAAACCATTGCCGCGTCCACAGTCACAACAACATCGCTCTCATTATCAACAGCAACAGCAACAGCATCCTCAACAACATCAACAACAACAGCATCCTCAACATCGTCAGCATCATTCACAGCAAAGACCATACCCTCAACAACGTCCACACCCACAACAGTCACAACAATATCAGCAACAATACCCACAAGAGAAACCATTACCAAATCAATATCCACAACAGCACCATGGTCATCCTTCATCACAGCATCAACAACAGCATCCTCATCAAAGACAATCAAGACCTCAACAGCAACAGCACCAGCCTCAATCTCAAGCTCAACAACAACAGACTCAACAGGGTCAAATTCCACCAAGTTCCAAGAAGTCTTATGGCCCATTACAACCACAACAGAAACAACAGCTGCCTTCCATTCCAAGATCCTCTTCAGAACACCAAGAACGTCCTAAGAATGAGTATCCAATGTCTAGATCCCAATCTGATGTGCGTGGTGGTAATAACAATGCTCAACAGAGACCAAGTACAGTGCAGACCCGCACAAACCATTCAAGAAATAGACATGCTGGTTCATTGATAAGTCTTGATTCACAATCTTCAGGTTCTTCTGTCCCTGGTGCTGGTCAATCAGCTCCAGTTACTCCACCATTACAACAGAAACCACTGCCTTCTCCTGGTGCACCTGAACAACAACAGAGACCACAACCCTCTGTTCCATCTTCATCTACTCAACAACCATTTGAGCTGGGTAAGGTTCCATCTAAAGATCAGAGAAAGCCTTCTCCTTCCCCTTCATTACAGCCAAAGGACAACCCATTGCCTACACCACCATCTTCCTCTTCTTCAAACACATTACAACCATCCACTTCCAACGACCCATTCGTTGAATCCTCAGAGACATCTCCTAAGAAAGAATCCAAATCTAAAGAATTCTTAAACATGTTCAAGATGAAGAGATCACCATCGCCAAAACTCATCAAGGAGCAAACGAAGAAGAAAGATGAACCTTTGAACGATCAAGAAAACCAATCCATCCCTGGTCAACCACAGAAATCATCACCACAAAGACCTGGTTTGAAAGGATCAACGTTCAAATTTGGGAAGAAAGACGAGAAGAAGACATCACCTAAGAAATCGCCAATCAAGTCTGCATTCAGTTACAAGACTGGTGATCCAAGAGCCCAAGAAGTCACATACAAACCAAATGGAACTTCAGATACGGGATCTCCAACTACACCAACATCACAGATCACAAGTGGGGCATCACCACAATCATCACCATCTAGCATGACAGATGATCAACACCGTCTACACAAGGAGACATTGGCGAAGAAGCTTTCACTGGAAAACATGAAGAAATCCAATAAGCCTAATGCCCCAGTGCAGTTTACCGACTCCGCCTTTGGGTTTCCATTGCCACCTTTGTCTCACTCCACCATCATCATGCTTGATTACAGATTTCCTATCCATGTCGAAAGGGCCCTGTATCGTTTGAGTCATTTGAAGTTGGCAAACCCAAGAAGACCATTAAGACAACAGGTACTGCTGTCTAATTTCATGTATGCCTATCTGAACCTGGTCAATCACACACTATACCTACAACAACTGAACGAAGAGGGTGGTGCGGTACCAGAAGAGGTTCCATTGGAGAATTAATGATTGTTACGTTATTTTGCATATTATACTACTTTTTATCACTGGACAGTTTAATCAACGGGTTTTTAACATTATACTATTATAACAAAGCTGTGTAGTTACAGTATCATTTGGACCATTCAACAAGTGAAAGTGAACTCTCTGAAAGGGCAAATAGGTTAGCTTGGAACAAGTAGATCCCCAAGATCAACAAACCATAGTAAACATAGTTCCAGTATGTAAATTTGGTAGTGCTAACTTTGAACTTTGGCACGCCGAAGAAATTGCAGAACGAATGACTCAGGATGACAGCATACAAATTGTCTGTTCTCAAGAAGATGAAGTTTGTGAAGACACCAAACAGGAATGTGTAAGCTAGTTGAAAGATTGTGGAAAAGACGATAACGTTCAATGGTGTCTTTTTCAAGAATAAGTGATAAGCATGATGGAAATGGGCAAAACTGAATAGGGCAGGTGGTAATAGCAGTAGTAATCTTTTACTAACACTTGGAGCCTGGTTCAAAGTGACAATGATAGCGGCTGTATAGATGATTTCTTCGGTGACTGGCCCCACAATAAGATCTCTAATCCCGAGGATTGTTCTCAGGTCGTCGATTAGTTCAGTGATGATGTTAGGACCTTCTTCGAAGAACAACTTGTCAGTTAGTGGGCCAATGTACAGCAATGATACCAGTGCCAATGTTTGTAAAATATCTCTAATGACCAAGTTTAAATGTCCAACTTCAAAATGAAGTTCATGATGTCTGTACCTCAACCCACCAAATACGCCAAACTCAGAGTAGATCTTATCCACCGGTGTGTCTGACAGTTTGGACAAAAGCGAAGGCAAAATAGCTAATGTGAGCACAGTAAACCCTGTAATCTTTGACACCCTTTGTCTCACGACTTTTGGGTGGTTTCTGTCAGTGTTGATGTCCCCGTTGAGATAAATGATCCCAACATAGAAGAGCGAAAGCAGCGTGGATATGAAGACAGCAGTGGACAGCGAGTACCCCTCGCCTATTATGTCGCTCATTGTATTGCAATTGGCTTATCTGAAGCTACTTGATGGTGTGGTTGGTGTAGAGAAGCAAGAATTTCATCGTCAACTTCCTAAATTCTGTGCCATTTTCGAATTTACTATTGTCAGGGCCGAAAGTGGTAATAGGGTACGAAACATGAGGTTTGTAGTCATACAGAGGACTATTGGCGGTAAAATAACTAGTAACAAAGTAAAGGTGTCATCTATCTACTCAGCTGTACCCTCTGTGTCAGAGGTTCCATTTACGGTCTCCAAATGCCTGAAAGTGCCATTTGAAGCCATAAGCGTTCTTGAAATCCGAACCCTCGGTTCATCGTTTAGGCGTGTGTCCGCTACCGTGTTTTGTCACATTATGTTGCCCGTGAAGTTTTGGCAGATACAAGAGAGAGAAAGCAAAAAACCCACTACCTGTAACTATAAGGAAACTGCTCCGGCAGAGGATAATTCAGCAGTTGAATATGGGGGCCACACCACGCTTCCCACCGCATATATCTGAGAGTATCATGGGCTTTCTGGAGTTCGAAGGAAATTACACAAAGAGTGACCTTGAAATGTGGGCAGAGTTGAACTCATACCCTTACCTGAAGAGACAGATAGCGAAGAAAATATCGATAGTGGTGTACTTCGGAGATGTGAGGTTTCGAACTGAGACGACAAGTCAGGTCACTGAGCGTTTCTTTCGAGATGAGACAGCTCAGCTCCTCAGCCGTTGTACAGACTCTTTCTTTTTGCTTGTCCGTGCTCCAAAGTTGACACAATGGAATTTCGAAGCCTGGACGTCAGCAGACAGCCGTGTCTATCAGTTATTGATGCGAGAGCTCTATCTTGGCCGTTGTCGCTTTATTGTCGATGTGTTCAACTATTTGGAACAAACGCCTCGAGTGAAGCCAAGGGAGGTGGAAGTGCTCTACTCCTACGAGTTCACGAGGCTAATGAAAGGAGACAAATATACGCCAAAGAGTATGTACGTCATAGATCAGCTAAACTCAACAGGTCTTTATTTACTCCTCCACCACTAATGCCCAGTTGTTTTTACGAAGATTTAGAAGGCATGAACCTCCCTTGTGGTGATGTTCATCTTTTTACAAACCCACGATCGGGCGAGCTTTTTGGCTTTGCAGAGAGGATATACGTTAAAAATGGTCCACAGTACATTGACAGTACCTACCAAAGACTATATCTGGCTTTGCAGCTGGTTCTTGCCCGCTGTATTCTTGGAGGCCGGAGGTACTCAAGTTTTCGTAGGCTGATACAAAGAAATTGAGAACATCTAAGTTGTCCCATATCTATTACTGCTCGGGTATCAAGTTCTAGAAGACGACATTTTCCAGATCCAGAATGTGACTATACCAACAAACCCAACAGTGGTAGAAGCCAAAATGACATTGGACAAGTTATCATCGTCAGATTCTGGCTCTAAACCCGGGGTGTTCAGCTGAGGGTTATGAGCAGCCTCGACCAATTGGACAAAGAGTTCAGTCAAAGATGAGTGCCACGTCGATGAGACATGTAATGGCGGAGGCAAAAACTTCTGCTGTGTGTACTCTTCAGGCTGTAGGCCGAATCTCTGTTGCTGTCTGTCTAAATCAGCCTTCAAAGCAACGATGATAGTGGGTATTTTAGAAATCAATGGGTGTTTCTCGGATAGTTCAACTAAATAGTGGAAACTGTCCGGGTCTGAACTGTCATAAGTCATACATAGCACATCACATTGGTTCAATCTAGACTCGTTCTCCAAGATAGCAGGTTCAAGTTCACCTAATTCTTCCATGATCAAGTATGCCTGTTTACCGTTCTTATGCTCAACACTATTCACCACAATTCTTGGTTTCAAAGTTGGATTGTAGACATCACTGTACTGTCTCCCCAAAAACACTTCAGATAGTGATGATTTACCACTCCCGGAGGCACCTAATAAGTAGCAGTTGAACACGGTTCTATCTGTCACGCTGACTCTATAAGGCTTACCATTCCTCTTTCTCTCTTTTCTTGGTTTGGTCACCTTCAGTGCTGATGCTGTTGTACCATTCTTTGTATTGCTTTCAAACCCAAGGTAGGCCAAGTAAGCCAATGTGGTCTTGAACTCCAGATATGTGGTCATACTCCATTGCGCTAACCAACCTTGTAAAGTAACATGGCCTTGCTCGTTTCTCACCGTTGTCTGGGGAAAATTTGTATCTATCCATTCTTTAGGAATACCGGGAGTAGTCTTGAACAAAGATGCCAATTCTGAATCGTTCAACCCACCATCATTATCCTTGTCGAATGTCAAAAACAGGTCAACAAAGAATCTATACCCAATAGGTGAAAGTTCAACACTTGAATTCTTAGGAACGTCAAGCTTTGGAAACAGAAAGCTATCATTCAATGAAAGTGAATCAGTGTAATGGAAGGTTCTTAGGATACCCCATGTGGTTTCATGTCTACCTTTAGCAGCAAAGATCTTGTTCAAAATGATAAAGCCTTCAAGATTCAGCCCTTGTTCACTGAACGTCCCTGGTTGTTCTTTGTTTACATTATCCTTGATGTCTGAAATGTCATTGATGTCGATGTTTCTGCCAAAGCATTTGGTTTGCAAGGCAAGTAATTCCTCACTGTTCAAATACCCGTCTTGATCTTTGTCACTTAGGAAGAATACTCTTGAAAGGGCATCAACAGCAGCAGGCTTCAAGTTACCTTCCTTAGCATCAAACAGTGGGGCAATTGGATGTGTGACGGCCCTTTGACACAAGTAAAAAGCTTGATTGATATTATATCTGTTCTTCGCACTGCATCTTATGCAGGTCTCCACTTCTTTGAAGTCTTTCAATATTGGGATGAATTCATCAGCTATGGTTCTCTCTGACTCTAAGGTGGACGCAAGATCTGACTTATTGGCACAAAGAACAATTGGTAAGTTTACACCCATGGATCTGAACACATTCATCCAATACAATGAGATCCTTTCATAGGTATAATGATCACTGTATACCAGCCAAATAACATCTGCCTTTCTAATCTCTTTGTGTAGTGTGGCCATATCGCTAGGGTCTGTGTCTACCAGCACTGTAAAGTTCGGTGTATATGGAGAGCTTGAGAAGTCTCTGGGTATCGTGATAGCTGGCAGTAGTTCCTGGATGTTTGGCACAAAGGTATCTTTCACCAATGCTGTGATCAAACTCGACTTTCCCACGCCTTTGAAAGGGTTAGCACATGCCAAAAATGACTCAATTCATTGACACTTACCTTCATCACCACACACAACGACTCTTATCGTATCCTTCGACATCTTTAGAGGCCTGCAAATGGAGAAAAGTGTCAAAAAAAAAGCACTAAATTCGAAAGTTTATGTCATCTCGGGTATATTCCGAGGGTTCGGAAATGCCTCTTCGGCCTAAATTTGAGAGGCAAAAAATCACCAAAATCAACACAAAATTCCCACAGATTCCAATCAATTTCAGTGCAAACAAGACTTCACAGGCAAAATGGTGAGTTTCAATGGGGAGATTTGGGTTAATTGGCATCGATTGACCTCCGATTCCGCTTTTTGATGGCAAAGAACGTTTTACTAACACGCAATTTGTTAGACTTCTGTCGGTACTGGTTACGATTTATCAAATTCAGTGTTTTCTCCAGATGGTAGAAACTTTCAAGTCGAATACGCTGCTAAAGCAGTGGAGAACGGTGGGACAACCATTGGTATCAAGTTCAAAGATGGTGTTGTCCTTGCAGCTGAAAAGATCATCACCTCCAAGTTATTAGTGCCAAATAAGAAGAACCGTATCCAGACAATAGGTCGTCATATCGGTGCTGCCTATTCTGGTCTGCTACCAGATGGTCGTCACTTAGTCAGCAGAGGTCGTGATGAATACGACACATACAGAAGTCAGTACAAAGAAGCCATCACTGTGCCTTATCTAATAGACCGTTTGGGTAACTATGTCCAAGCCTACACTTGTTACAACTCTGTCAGACCATTCGGTGTCAGTGCTATCATCGGTGGTGTTGATGATGACGGTGCACACTTATACATGATCGATCCAAGTGGTACCTACTGGGGTTACCGTGGTGCTGCCACTGGTAAAGGTAGACAAAGTGCTAAGAATGAATTAGAAAAGCTAGAGTTGGAATCATTGGACGCTAGAGAAGCTGTCAAAGAAGCCGCTAGAATCATATACCTTGCCCATGAAGACAACAAGGACAAAGACTTTGAAATTGAAATCAGTTGGGTTTCCAAATCTGAAACTAACGGTCTACATCAATTCGTTCCAGAAGATTTACTACAAGAAGCCAAAGAATACGCTGAACAGAAATTAAACGAAGATGAAGATGAAGATGAAAACATGTCTGAATAATCTGGAAAACACTGTCTGAGACAAAATGAAGATTATGACCTGAATGTACATTACACACAGCTAAAAATACAGTAGTTGATCAGATATCTCGTAAAACAGTTTCATTAAAATTATAATTACACATCGAAGTACTAGTAACACATTATTTCCCTAAACGTTTCAACTTCTCCTTTAGATCCTTATTCTCTTGTTCAAGAGATTTGATCTGTAATGAGAACGCATGATGTTCTTGCTTTCTGCTCTCCCTTTCAGCCTTTCTCAGCTTCTCTAGCTCATTTATTCTTAGCTTTGTTCTTGGACTATCTTCAACCTCATCGAATTTACCGTGATCATAGCACCATCTCAACTCCTCCGTAAGTTTGTCAATCTCGTCCTTCAAATTTTCGATTTCTTCTGGGTCGTTACCATCTTCTCTTGCTAACACAGCATAATCATCAATCAAGGATGATGTAGCGTTGAAGATGTATGCCAGTAGCGATCTCATAATGGAGTAGCTCTGTTCAAAATCAAGATCTTCATCACTCAGTTTTTGTAACTTTCTTTGAGCTTGTGATAATGATGATGGTTCAAGCACATTATCAAACTGGATCAGAAAACCTTCGATGGTGGAAAGCTGTAGTTGGAATAGATTTTTAAACCCGACCTCATAGCTGCTCAATGATGAGATTTGATAACTCATTTTAGCAACCTTCTCACTCAATGTATTGTTGTTTATCATTAGTCTTGACTTCTCTTTGTTGCTTTCTTCCAAAGAGAAAGTAGCCTTATGTTTCTCAGATGCCAACGTTCTCTGTTTAGCAACAGCCAGACTTAGCTCCTTAGCAGCATGATCCAGCTTCTCCTTGTAGTCTCTATCATTAGCATCTAGTTCGCTTTGAGTATCTCTAAGAGCTTGTTCCAAGTGATTGTAATCTTGTTGAAGTATGTTGTAGTTCTCTTGAGTTTGGTCAAGTAGTTGTTTCAGATGGTCTTGAGACTCAAGCTCTCTGGTACGAACTGCAAGTTCCTCACCCAGATGTTTAATTTCATTGTGTAACTCAGAAATCTCTCTTTGCTTTCTCTTTAGTTCGGACTCCAAGTTCTTGTTACCTGAGGATGCTTTTTGTCTTTCAACTTCGATCTTCAACTCTTCAATTTCAAACTTTAGGTTTTCAACCTCTTTGGAGTGTGTCAATTTCACAACATTCAATCTATTCTTTAACAATTCAGTTTCTTGTTCTTTGCCATTGGCCTTCTGTAAATCAGATAATTCCTCCAACTCTGATTCCAATGTGACAATCTTGTCATTTAACTCGCTAATCTTAGCACGCTTCTCAGTCAACAGCTTCTTTAGACTTCCCACAAACTGTGAAGTTTCAGTGTATTTCTTCAACAGCGAGTTGTACTCAATCTTGATGGTCTCGTATTCATCAGCACGTTCAATTAGCAAATTTTTCAAATCTTCTTCAACTTGTTTGGCAGCTTCTCTCTTCTGTTGGATTTGAACCTTCACATTCTGAGGAATATCATTGTACCCTTGTGCTTGTAATGATCTCGTTCTTTGCATCTTTGGTGATTGTGAGGACAATGAGTCTAGGCTGGTGGCAATCTGGTCATATTTCTGTAAGATTTCATTCAAGGCAAATAATAGCACCTTCAGCTTTGTATCAAGACTCTTGGACTCGTCTCTTGCTTGAGCCACAGCCTTTGCTGAATCAGGATTCAAGAAATCGACCGTTGCTGTCAAAATATCGTTCACCAGTTGTTCCCATCTTTTGGCATTAGCAAACTGGGTATCTAATGATAGTTCTTGGTCATTGATCTGAGCTTTCAGCTCATCCAAATATGAATTCAATTCATCGTTCAACCCCTTCGTTGTGATTAAGTCGTTCTTCAATTCAAGGGCTTCTTTGGCTTTCTCTTCATACTTGGCATCATCAATCTTGTTAATTGAATCAGTTGGTAATGGTGGAAGATTATCTTCTCTGTTCTTCATCTCATTCTGCAGCGACTCTCTTTGGTTTATCAGAATACCATTCTCCTTCTCCAGTCTTTGTAAGAGTTCAGTTTTGAAGTCATCACCTTTACCTGATTCTTTCAGTATATTTCTAATGAATTCACTCAATAGTCTTTGTTGAAGTTTGTAGTTTGTAATCTGTTTGCGGAGATTCTCGAGTTCGTATGAGCTTGTGACAGTTGTGGAGCTTGAGTTTTCACCCGATGATGAGACTGGTTCAAACAATGACATGGATCTAGCTGGCGATTTGTTGAATTCGCTGCCAGTGGAATTGGAATCAAAGATGGACTTCATGAAATTGCTAGACATTGGATCCGCTGGAGTGCTGATTTTGTGCCCTGAAAGCACATCTCTGTCTAGGAATGCACTTCTTGGTCGTAGCTTTCTCCATGGTGTTGTCTCTGGGTTGATCTTCGGAAGCATGGGAGAGGAGGCGTGGTTGTCAATATCAATAAACCTGCTTGATTTTGATCTTGTGATGCTTCTTGAAATGGATCTTTCACTGTTCTTAACTGGGACATCATCTTTCAATTCACCATCTGAGGCTTCCAATTCCTCTGAGTTGTCTGAATGATCTGAATCAACAGGATCGAATGACTGGTCTTTTGGAAGGAATAGCTTGAAATGACTCTTGTTCTCTTTATCTTCTTCTGAATTCTCTCTTCTGGTGGGGCTGGACATGGCCTTTGGTGGCTCATCCCTTCTCAAGTTGTTGACATTGGATGTTCTGATTATCTGTGAATTGGATAGAAATGAGCTTGAATGTAAGAACTCATTCTCTTCATCATCGCCGAAGGAGTCGTCATCTTCAGCTCCAACTTTCACTCCGTCATCGTCATCAATGCCCAGTCCGTTGAGCCTATCAAGTGTCTGGTCTATTTCGCTCTTGGGAACGTTAGCCGCCATTGTGTGGAAGGGTGTTGCAGGTCTGATGTCCTCTTAGACGTATGGGTCTTGATGTTTATGCAGTACAAATGCCCTAAATCAGCTAGTTTCCAGTGGTTTTTTGTCGTTCAAAAGCAGCGAGACCAAATCCAATATAGCCTTTCACTGATAGTCCACGCGATCGTCTTCACCTGACACTATCAATGCACCGTTCTAGCTTTCGATCTGTTATGAAACTGGCCTATTTTGATGTTTTCTACTTTAGGCCATACAAATTCGATTTTTTTCGCGACTGCCTCAAACCGTGTCAGGGTACAGCTAGCTGGTACCAAGCTTGAAACAGAATCTTCACTGATGACGGATAATCTGAGTGGGTATTGCAGCTTCTGTGAAGGTGGAAATTTCAGTGTCAGAATCGCTGCGCGGGGCATCTACAGTACCGTTGAGCTTATTCCAAGTGATTGTATATCTACAGGCTGTAATTATGATCAGCTATCACGAGTTTGGCACCAACATTCAGCAAAGTAGACATTTCATGCGTTCAAGTTCTTGTTCAGCCAGCTCCTGAGATGTGTTTGGCGTAGCGTGTTCAAAGTCAATAATCTGGAATGACTTAATCTTCTCTGGGACGAACTCTTCACCCAAATCTTCAAAGGAGTCCTTGTAGATATCAAGATCAGTGTCTGGCTCTTTCTCATAGAACACCAAAATGTTGTTGAGAACTAAATCATTGTGTAGATAGCCTGAACTGTGAAGTTTCTTCAACATCTCTAATACATCTTCTTTCTGGTGTTTTTTCAATTTACCAACAAGTTCAGAAGACATTGGAAAGACCATTGTTTTAGTGGTATGAATATTACCTTCAAATAGAGCAAACGGACAGCTATTGATCCCATTCAAGTTGTGTGGAGAATTCCAAGCTGAAGCAGCAGCACAACCAGTAATTGGCATACCAATTTGGTTCATAAACCCAGCACTCAAAATCTTTGTAGAGCTGAAAGCTAATGAATCATCACGGGCACCTTTTCCAGCCATACCTTTGAGGCGTAACAAAGTCTTGGTCTCATTAGTTAAGCGGTTAATATTCTCTTGTGTTTTAGCTTCCCATCTTTCATCTGTTGACCCAGTCTCGTTACCTTCTATCTTTTCATCTTCTTCAACTCCACTCCCATTCACCTCGTCTGATGTATATAGTTTCAAGATCAAATAATCGTCGTTCTCGTCTGGTGGTACCATCCAATCACCTAAATGTGGGTTTTCTTGACTTAGGCGACTTGGAGAAATCCTCTTAAGTACCATTCTAAGTCCCAATGACATAAGAAATTGAGCATTAGCATCTGACTTCTTGAAACCAAGCACAGTAGATCTATCAGTTTGACTGATAACCATTACTGAAGCAGGAGGAATGCAATTCTGAAGATTAACATTTAGAAAACTGAACCATTGCTGAGGTGTGATGGTGTGAGAATTTGATATGACTTTCACTTGGCCCATATTCTTCGTAGGGTCAAAGGAATTGTGCAACTTTAACAATGTCAAGTAGATATCAAAAGGCAAAGCTGTAAAGTTGTCAAATTGTTCAAAGTTTTCAAAGCTAGAATTTGAGCTTCTTGAACTGCTTGTGAAATCTAAGTATTCTTCATAGGTTAGAGTGTCGCCAAAATTCAACACAGACGTACCCAGGTCCATTCTGCTACTCGATAACACATCGATGGTGTCTTTCATTAGGATAGGGGACGATGGCATATCATCACCGGCAGCAATTTCAATCTTGGTTGAACCACCTTCTTTCTCTTGATCAGTACCACCACAACCTTCTTTCTCCTGATCAGTACCACCACAACCTTCTTTCTCCTGATCAGTACCACCACCACCTTCTTTCTCTTGATCAGTACCACCAGCGAATGCACCGGATCTGTTGTCTCTTTGGGAACCTTGGTTTGGTGCACCAGGTGGATTTAAAGTTGGCTCTATTGAATTGATTGTAGATAGTTGACAATTGTATAAGATGGATCTGAAGACGCTGTTTTCAAATTTTCTTTTATCTTCATCATTGATCGATGAATGTGCGTAATTTGTGGCATTCAATAGCAACGATGTCAATTGGAATCTAAATTCCTGACGACCATGCAGAGCAGTTGGTGTTTGATCTGTGATATTGGGAAAAAAGAAGAACTTAAAACTTAAATGATCATTGATGTTCATATTGTTGATGTCGTCTGCTGATGGAGGCTTGTCTTTGTTGATATCAATATCTTCAATTTTAAACTCAATAAATAACCAGTTGTAATAATCAGTTAATATGGAGTGGTGGCAGCCACAAATAATCGCTTCAAGAAATAGCTCATTCAATGTCAAGAATTTAATCTTTTTCTGTTTCTTTGAATGAATTTGTTGATTAGTCCCAATTCTTCTTCAATCAGTTGGTTTTCTCTTTCACTTAGTCTGCTTGTTGTACTTGCACCAGTTTCAGCAGCTTGGTGACCACGCTCTGAAATGCGGTATAGGTTTTCTAAGGTCTCCCTTTCTAGCTTTGGAATTTGTGAACTTGGTGTGTCCTGAACTGTGTGGAGTATTGTATCTTTCAATGTATCTGGGTATTTCTTGATAACATCATTCTCCAAAAGATCCTGCAAGATCGAAAGAACACGTGTATCATCTTTCTTAACTTCACATAAAGAAGTGAAAAGGAATGTGAACCGTTTTTGACCTGAATCGGCTAACTGTGGGAATTTCACTAGCTTTAGAACTGATTCGTAATCTGGGGATGCAATACCAGTAGCAAAATCAACCTTCAATTGTGTTCCGAAGAATTTCAACACTTGCTCATTAACCAAGTGATTCTCCAACTGAAAAAGCTTGCGCATTGAAGTTTTCTTGTTCCCATGTGCTCTGTGGAGGCGCTGAGTTAGATGACGCTTTAGTTCATAGTTCAATGAGTCGACACTTTTGATTGATGAATCCAATCTTTCTAATTCAGTCTTATTAGTTGCAGGATCTTTGGAAGCCAGTTTAAGGAACCTAGTCTTGTTATTCTCTAGTTGGGTCTCATTCATGATCATACGGTTGTTTATCGACAAGTCAACCATTTGTTTCAAGTAGTCAAACACCGACGCTTCGTACTGACTCTCTGGCACATTAGGAGCAACAACTGAATCGATTATTGGTTCAAGGAATTGAGTTTGGACTTGGGTTTTGAATTCGGCTTCAGAATTAAGTGAGTTCTGTCTTAGTTGGCGTTCTTCTTTGAGCAAGTGTGTAATACCAATAGTGTCATGGAATTTGATGTTTTCAGACTTGTACTTGTTGGTGTAGCTTCTATCAAATGATTTAGGGTCCTTCACGCTTGCGCTGATGCCATAATTGCCCCCAAATAACTTCAAATGAGTGCTGGTGAGGCTTTATTCAAGCACGGGAAGTTCCAATTCAATTGTTTTCTTTGGGTCACCGTCAAGGTCGGGTGTGATCTTAATAGTCCGCAAAGCAGATGGTTTAGGGTTCTTTCTGGATACTGAACTGGTGTTCTCGTTCTCTCTTTCACCAACCACGCGGTAGTTAGGAGCTGGATGTGAAAAGAAAAGACCAAGCTCTTGAAGAGGTTTCTTATGAAGCAAGTTTCTGATTTCTTTGAT